>WEDG01004544.1:0-153805 GCA_017591395.1 Schistocephalus solidus
AACAGGCTCTTGTCTCCTTTTTCGACTTAATAATAGTTCAACTCTCCCAAAGCTTTCTGTCATTACCCCCGTTAGTCTTCCTTATAACCTAAGAAAATCTGAACTAATTATACCTCCCCCTGCATCCTCCACGTGTAAACGCTGTCTCTTCTTTGCTTCTAGGTATAGTTTTTTTGGAATAACTTGCCAATTGAAATAAGGTCGTTAACTAGTCTATCTGCATTCAAGCGAAGACTGCAGATTTATCTTAACACTGATTCTATTAACCTTTTATTTTCCTCATCTTTTCCCAGTAGCTTTCCCCATGACTCGGAGAAAGGACCATCGGGACTTTGAGTACCCCTCTTGAAACTATATTTACGCTACCTCGAGACGCCCATTTACTATAATGTCTCCTTAAAATTTTCGACCTCCGAGGAATTTACTACTTTTGAGATTTCAGTCTTCTGGTCACTCTTGCGGACTTTATTTATCAAGTGTTGGATTCTATTCGACATACTCTTCATCCTCACAAGAATACTGCAGCAAAACAGCAGATACGCCCGATATCCTCTTCTTGTGCACTTCCTCGTGGGTCGGCGCCAGGTTGTGTGCATCGGCCAAGAGAGGTCAAATTCTCCTGCGGTCGAGACCGGGGTTCCTCAGGGTTCAGTACTACGGCCAATACTGCTTTTAGTAAACTTGAATGATTTTGTCAGGAATCTGGACTGTGAAGAAGCAATGGTTACCGACAAACATGAAAATCTGGAATGTAATCCAGAGTCCTGTCGTTGAAGTTAAACTACAGATCAACTTAACTTGGTTGGAGGAGTGCTCGGATCATTGGCTTTTGCGGTTCAACGTCAATAAGTGTGCAATACTTCGATAAAGGCAACCCATCTGGATCTGCCGAAAGTAGAAGCTAATTTCTCAACTGTGAAGCCTTACAAACGTGGAAACCCAAAAGGACCTTGATGTGCTAACGACCACCACCTTAAAACCATCCTCTCACTGCTCGAAATTGGCAAAGAGCGCAATCGCGGTGCTACATGCCATCAGACGAGCCTTTTGGATTTTGATGTAGATCCCTTCGCTAAGACTTTTGGAACATTCATTAGGCCGCATTTGGAATATGCTGTGCAAGCCTGGAAACCCTGGACAGTTCAAGATCGAAGGGTGTGCATCCAGAAATCTGGAAGTACTCTAGCATTACTCCAATCTTTAAAAACTGGAACCGATCTGATACACAAAGCTATCGTGGTGTTCACCGAACAGCAGTTATAACAAAAATCCTCGAAAAAATAATTTCGAACCAAACGCTAAATTATCTAACAAACGCTAACCTCATACCTTCCTCTCATCACGCTTTCTTACCTAAAAAGTCATGTCAGTCCTGCCATCTCACCTTCCTTGAATTCGTTTCAAGTAACAGAGATGACGGAAACACGGTAGCTACGATATACTTTGACCTAAAAAAGCATTCGATAATGTCCCCCATCAGAGGCTTCCAGTGAAATTAATAAGTTATGGGATTGGGTCTCCTCTTCTCGACTTTCTTAAATCTTACCTTCAAAACCGATATCAGGTAGTACAAATTCGAAACGTGGTCTCAGAACCATCTCCTATTAGTAGTGGAGTACTTCAGGGGACTATCCTAGGTCCTCTCCTATTTCTTATATACATTCACGACTTATCCTCTATATCAACGTCAGCTAAAACATTTTTATATGCGGACGACTTAAAACTTGCATATGCACATAACAAGCATACAGTAGCCAGTATGCATAAAACGATTGAAAATGATCTTAAAAAACTAAGCGAATGGCAAATGTCATTCTCTCCAAGTAAATGTCATCTCCTGATTTTTGCTCCACAAAAACTTCCACCCATAATTTTCAATAATCAGGAAATAACCGAGACAACATCAATAAAAGACTTAGGTCTAAGCTATACAAATGTTCCTTATTTATCTCCCCACGTTAATCAAATATCACCAAAAGCCACTAGACTATGTGGATTCATTTGTAAAAATTTCTCCTCACCTGCCCTAAAGACACGACTTTATAAAATATACGTTTTACATCTCTTGGATTACTGCTCAATTTTCTTTGGCATAATGCCATCAGATGGCCGAAAGAAACTAGAAGCCATTTAAAGATGCTTTACCAGATCCTTATCCAAATGTGATGGCATTCAAGGCTCATACATACAACTTTACAATATATATGGTCTTCAACCCTTCTGAATCAGAAGACTCAAAAATGGTTTCACTTTTCTATTCAAAATCACACACGACCAAGATATTCTCAGAATGAATATACTAAAAAATCAAAACGGCACCCGAGACTAGAAATTATGAAAATAGTATAAAAATCAATGATACTGTCTTCAGACCTCCGAAATCACAATCCATTTTCTTCTTCAATGGGTAAGTTTTCCTAACTTTTTCTTTGCTGAAGGAGGCCAGTAGCACAGCTGCGTATGCAAGCACACGTGTCTTCAGAGATAGAGGGGAGGGATTAGAGGGAGTCTAAGAAGCTTTTTATTAATGCACTCGCTCACCGTTCTACTGGCTTACCGAAGGCCTGATTAGTAATGGTGACTCTGCACAAATGACGTGTTCGACCTTGGAACACCACTCAGCTCCTAGGGCGCGGATATCAAAGACGAGCGGTGGTTAGCTGGAAAATTAAGCACATGCATCGGATATTTTGGCAATGTGTTGCTTTTCCAATACCGAAAAACATTAGCGCAGCATTGATACCGTCCTTTTAATCTAAAAAAATTTGGTTTACAAAACCACAAGAATGTGTCGTTTTTGTTCAGTAAGGTTATGAATGCGAAAACGCTTCACGTTGTCAATATATTTCCGAAATGTTTACTGACTCTTCATGAAGTTGTTGATGGTTTTGACCTATGCTTTAAATAAATACTACCGATTCAAAGGCAAATGACGCAGTGAGCAATTAAGTGCATCAACAAAGTAAATATGACAAAAAGAATGCTCACTCCTGGGTGAATCCGCAGCAACGATGAAGTTACCCATCTGATTCCGATAGCCACCCAAGCCTTTGGACAGTTTCAAGACACAGTCGGAAATCGCTGCGTACTTCACAACACTCAGAATGCAGAAAGCTGTAGTCGTTACTACGCTATTGTATCGCAAGGAAACCTGGACCATCTGTGACAAGCAATCCAGAAAACGTAATTCATTCCACATCAGCTGCTTCCAGAGATACTGAAACTTGAGTGGGAAGAGAAGAGTCCTAACACAGAATTCCTGCAGCGAATTAGAATCCTCAGTATGCCTGTCATGCCGAGATAATTCCAACTGCGAGGAAGCGGCAACGTCAAGAGGATGGTTAATGAGAGGAGATGCCTACTTATTCAATGAAGTTTTTTTGTGGTAGATGAATGTTATATTTTTGCCTATGTTTATAAAAATGGTTAAAGGTTAGGTTAGCATAAGATTAAAGATTAGGAGTTAAGTTTACCAACCGCATTCCATGTTACATTATCCAACCAATAACCCTGGATTTCCTGTTTTGCGCCCTTTTATACGCCCCCAAAGTGACATATTTTATTTTGTGCATCTCTTTCAGCACGTCAATTGAATAATAAACAAACAAAAATGCCAGTATTTCCAATGCCTTCCACAAGCTACTTTATTGCTTATTTCATATGATCAGCCTTCCCGTTACAAAAGAGTCTCTTTTCTCTATTTTATCAGTAGAATTGCATAGTTAATCCTTTAAAATGAGTGCCTATGTAAGCATCTGTTCTATACTGACGTTGCTATGGTCCCTTACAATGGAGTCCGCTCACGCATATGCAAATCAACTCCGAGACCTGAAAGGACCTTGACCAGAATCTGCCATTCAAAAGAACGGCAGTGAAAACTGGCTCAGTAATTTAAGAAGCCAACCGGAATCCCGATGCCAAAGCCAAAATGGAGGCTCGTACATCTTAAATCTAATGAACCAATAGTTTCATCTGCGAACCCCTTCCATCATGTCCATGTTCTCAACAGACGTTCCGCGCACGGATATTTCTTCTCAGACACCTCATTCGCCAAAACCTCATCTGTTTACGCCACTGCAACTAAAGCCCTACGGCATTGGTGACGACGATGGTCAACATGATCCCTGCTTTCGCCGTTGCCACTGCCGCCACCATCATCACCATTGCCAACAGCAGCAGCAATATGAGGTAGATCGCAGCCCGTCTTCATGGCCATTGCAGATTCCAATCACGCATTGTCCTGATCGATCACTTGCGCAACCATCGCACGGAGACTGAAAAACCAGTACCCGGATGCACACGATGTCCCAGAGCTTTCAGACACCGCATGGGCCTTGTAGGCCTCGTGCACACTCACGAGAGTGGAATCAGCAGTGACGTCAAAATGATGAACTCTCCCACCTTTACCCAAATCTCCTCCATGCCATACATTGCGAAGTCTATCACTACCCACATCGCAATCTCTAACACTACCTCCTCCATCGCCAGCTCAGCAACGATACTCAGTCCCATCTTTATGACCACTACACAAATAAATTACACATCTGCTTGGTTGGCCATTTACGGATCCATTGTACTTAGCCTGACGGACCAATGCGAGGAGCCTTACATACACCCACCACAGCTGCCTACAGGAAATTCGGTTATCGCATGGGCCCATTCGATCATGTACAACCCCATGAATAATTTCGGTTCAATAATGCAGTCCAAACCCCATCACTTCACTTGCCCCAACAGAAAACCTTCCTAGATCATATATTTGAACTCATTCTGAATACCCTGCCACACCCACAGAACACGTACCTATCACGCAACTGAGAAGCATTTACACTGTTTTATTTAAATGAATGAGTTGGTGAGGAGGTACTGCGCGCACGTGCAAGTAAAGGGCATTCGTATCCTCCAACTGGCTGAATGGCTCCGGTGGCCGTAGGGTGCATAGGAATGAGCAGAAAAGGTAAGTTGACAATATTTAACCCAGCAACATGGCAGATCCTCACGTGTATCGACAGAAGAAACCCAAAGAGCTTAAACCTCTGACAATGATCAAATGGCAGGGCTTGAAAGTCGGCCAACTGACGGGATAACGCAGTTTTTGTGGCATGTACAGTGTGCGTATTTATGGTAGCTAAGTGGAACTGAGAATAAGGCCCAGTGGCTCCTTCTTATTATGGCCGTGATGACAATCTAAATGATGAGAAACAAGACCCGCTCCAATAATTATATGCTATATGTTTTGTGGACCGGGTTATGTGTGGCACGCGTAGAAGGCCTGTCATGCTTTGCCTACTTCTCAAGCCAACTAGTATCCGATTGTCCTAACCCCGTCTCACCACTGGACGCAGGTAGACAAGTGTGGAAGTTGCTTTACAAGTCTGCCTCAAACGTCATGGGACACATGGGGGATGGTATCGATAGCGATAGACAAACTATCAAGTAGAAATAAGCCAATTTAAAGCAACAGGTTTCTAAACATGGAACCCTATGGAGACTTTTCTTTCTTATCTAAAAAGGCACTATTAATCCAATATCCGCGAAACGTTTCGGTTTGCTCCACGTCGGCAAAAATAATTGGTTTCTTTCGCATTTAACAGATTTATTAATAATGCTTTCATTGCTTGTTCACATTTTAACTTGGACACAAACATCTTCCAATGTTTAAATTAATTTATTAATTTTTGTTATCCCTTAGAAGTGTATATAATTTGTAGCCTTTAAAAATGCCAAAATAGTTTAGTGAGGAAAACACCTGCATGAAAAATACAAAAACCTCTATATTGGAAACCAATAGAATAAATATCCTTCCCCCCCATGGCCTCTGCCTTTTCCTCATCGGTTCTGGTGTCGAAAATGTTCAATCGGTCCAGGACCTATGAAATTCGCTCCCTAGTTCTGATGCCGAATTCGACTCACTAAATTAACATTTTATCTTTACTTCGTGATTCACACTTTTCTCTTAATGGCCCAATTATCATGCACAGTTGTTTTTGTTTGCGACATGTGCCCGTATGTGACAAGCATCTTCTGGTGTCCCTTTTACATCAGTTGCTGGTTGTTTTCCTCTCTCTGCGTCTCCACAGCTTTTGTTCTTCTCAGCCGAAAGCCTCTTTAACGCATCTTATTGGCATGTTATTGGATGAATCTAAGCGATATGATCCTTGAAGTACCGCCAAATCAGCCTCTTTCAGTAAAATGGCGAATGAATGTTATCTTGATTCTTCATAACTTTGTTTATTTATCGCGCTTATCTTAAGCTTACTGGACGGGGTGCGTTTTGACGTTATAAGATGGATTCAGTAATAGACTCCCTGATTAAGTGGTTTTGCGCTAAGATCCAGGAGGGATAAGGCTTAGAGCTGGGACAGGTGTTAGAGGTAGACATAAGGTTAGTGTTCGAAAGATTAGAAGGGATTGGGTTTAAGGTTATGGTTATGGGGTGGTTTAGGAGGGTCAGCATAAGGATTACAGTTTGGGTTGGGGTTAAAACCAAGACACTGCAAAAGGTGGTTTTACAGGTGTCTGGCGTATGCCCAGTGGTATTACGTGATGAGTTTTTCAACCAACATCAAATCGCATTACAATACCTCTCGCAATTAGCATGTACATTCAGACACAGTACCTGAAATGCTATTTATCATGTGAAATTTAAAGTTTCAGATGCATTCCTGTGCGTAGGCGAGTTAATTTTTTGTTTATTTTTTTGTCTTTAACACTGTTTCGTACGACCTCGATGCTAAAGAAACATATTTGGACTACTGTTTCCTCTTTGTCGGCTGATTGTTTTGCTTCCCGCACGTAGTACGTGCAATCTCACAATGCAACTAGATTTATCGATGCTTTTACTGGGGGTATCATAAGGATAATAAGGATATAAGGTCACCCACGAATTGCATATGTGTTAACTAGTCTGATACATCGCGGTTGATTATACTCTCGAAAATAATGTTGATCCACACATCCATAAGGGTGCTTCGGATTATATCTCAGAACAGTCATCACGAATCAGCCTTTCATTGGAAAGTTGAAAATCAGTTCTGTCAATATATAGTGTAAAACCATCCCCAACGCTGTTTTGAAGATGTTTCACTAAAATATTATATTTTGCATGTTGTTCTGCATTCGCTCATGGCCCCGTTGTACAGCATCCTCATTTAAAAATATTTTAACTAATACGTATTGGATGTAAGGCTATTGCTCCCGTCATGCTCTTATGGTCATGATTTGAAAGTGCCTGCCTTGTCCCTCTCATTCTATAATTTTAGCTTGTATTTTGCTATACTTCATTTACAAAGAGCGTCTTAATTTTTGTCGAAACCTTCTTATGCCCACTACTGCTGGCAGTGTTTCCAGCCTATAACCCAGTAGACGATTATCGTGCATTCTCCGGGTCCTTGTCTGATCAACTTCTTAAGGATGTTAAACATTCCGCTATGTTGTTCTGAATTCTGCAACGCAGTATCGTTGGTCGCTTAATTTAAAATCGTTTAAACCACGGCTCTGGTGACCTCATGCACATAATTTGACCGACATATGACTGCTTCGATTTGACTCGTAATTTTACGAATCACCTACATTTTGTGTTAATACCCATTCATTCCGATATTTCCTTACTTCTATGTTGGCTATAATGATGGTGGAAGCTTACAGTACATGCGTTATCTCATGGAATGTTAATAAAGTCCGGAAATGTGTTTTAGATTAGAAAATATTACTTAAGTAGAGTTGCAATAGTTCTTATCCCACCCCACATTTCCAAGATATTTCAGTCACGTTAGGATGCCAGCTTTGAAAAATCTCCTTTCCGGCCACCTTCGAAAATACACTATAAAAATGCCTTAAAAAGAAGGATTATGGACTTCAATTGTGCTTATAAATTCAAGTTTTATAGAAATTTTGCATAAAAATACTCTTCCTTGAACTGATTTTTACAAAAAAGGAGGTTCTTTAATTTTGTACTGGAAGAAATGGTATCTTTTGGTTTAAAATTTTTCTAAATTCCTGCAAAGATTATGACTCAAACTGCCCTTTCACCTGCATTCAAGGCTTTGTAAATTAAAAGCTGTATATTTTCCTTTAAATGAAAATCTTACCTTTATATTTGCTTTTACAAGGAGGTATTTTACAGCTCGTAAAATAATTCCATTAATATGAAAAATTGCACAATTTACAATTCAAATTAACAAATTAAAAGGTAGGATGCTTTATCAGTGGATATTTTACAGCCTTGAAAACCTCATAATTAAAAGAATTTGAAAAATGTAAAACACCCATTTTAAGCATAAAATGTAACTACCATGCTTGTGAATGTTTTCCATAAACTAGATTTGAATATTTAAGAGAATTTGGAAAGAAATGAAAAATTAAAACAATTTAAAAAGCTTTTTTTGCAAATTGAAGTTTGCACAGTTGGGGCTATTTAGGCAGCCAAAAAGAAGCCCGTTCAAACGCCAACATCCTAATCCGAGTGATATATCTTAGAATTATGCTGTATGATTGAAATGCCGACGGACACATCACAAGATAACACAGCCAATCTACATCAAAAACTTGGTAAATGATCGCTCAACATACTGCGCGTTGTCTCTGGACCAATTTAAAAAAAGACTCGGCACCTGAACTGCCCAGTCTTTCTTTTTTTAAAAATTTTGCTCAAGAACACAAGTATCAGGCATATCTTTGGAGGTTATTAAATCAAGATATTAGTATGAAATGTCTCGCTTTAAATTTATATTCTGCTTTTTCATATAGAGAGCTGAGTACGGATAAATGGCCTACCTCTCTTGATTAAGTTTATTTGCTCATCATCAATGCATGTTTTTTTAATAATTTCAGTTTCTTCAACGAAGTGTCCTTATTTCAGCGTAATTTCATACCATTTTTCACATACTCTTATGTCGTGTTTCAAACGCTGAACGGTGATATTTTATCAATATACAGATTCTTTCGTGAATTGTATTATTCTTCGTAGTTTTTACTCACTGGATTTTCCAGTATAAACAGTAGTTTCTGAATTATACGAGGAATGACCTCGAAAGTTCTAAGAAACCATCGCTTGAACGATTTATGGGGTACGTAACTTCATTCATCATAACTTAATCAGCGGAAGATTTGTATGGCAAAGTACTTAGTTCAGATTCAAACTAAAATGAAATGTAATAAATATATAGCCGGCAAAAATAAATAAAAAATATAGGGATCTTATTAAGGGGAGAATAAGTGCAACTGTATTCGCAGAGGAGGAGACACGATCGCTGGACCAAGAGCTTTATTAGCCTGAATTTTCGGATTCTCCTTCAAATCCGTCATCGGAGACGATCAGAAAAGTGTATTGGATTGATAATGGGTTCGAGTGAGAATCCGAAATGTCAGACTAATAAAACTCTTGTTGCAGTGATCGTGTCTCCTTCTTCGCGATTTCTTCCCAGAACCCACCCCTGCACTTCTATTAATGAATTGTTTGGGCACGACACGCTCCGATCGGCCAGAAAATGGGTGAACTTCACCCTCCAGATACCTCTACGTATGCGCAGATTTGGTTTATGCACAGATGCCTCGACAACAAGGTGCTATCGAAATGTATTTAGTATAAGCTTCGGTAAACATAGAGTTGGCGGAACGAGCCGTATTTCTATATGGCAGAAAAATGATCCGAGTGTTCTTTCAAGATTGCCACACCCGGTTTTGCAAGTGCCGTCAGAGTATTGATCAAGATAAGTTCAAATGCTTTTAGTACGTGAACGAGAATGGTAAAAATCTGCTCCTACTGAGGATGACTGAACGTAACCGCGAACAGACAGCGATACGCAACACAGCACTGGAGAAAAACTTCAGAGAGCTGCCTAGTTCAACGTCGCCTAAAAATGGCAAAGTAGTTGACGAAGGATCAAAAGCAGGTGTTATGGCATGATGTCAAACCTCTCAACTTGATTGCAGCTGTGGAACCAATCCTCAGTCAGATGGAAGCGACAGATGAGACAAAGGGCCTTATTCGACACGATATATCGTCAATTTTGATGGATCACACCCCACGCGAAATGCTATCCAAGGTCGAACGTGCTGCACGAAGGGCACTCGAGACCCACAAATACCGCATTATCGTGGACAAGTGGCGTTGCATGGTCATTTTGGACAGGAAAGTCTATCTTCAAAAAGCCAAAGGTTTACTGGAAGTCGGCCAG
This sequence comes from Schistocephalus solidus, assembly GCA_017591395.1. Lineage (NCBI taxonomy): Eukaryota > Metazoa > Platyhelminthes > Cestoda > Diphyllobothriidea > Diphyllobothriidae > Schistocephalus > Schistocephalus solidus. The sequence goes on from WEDG01004544.1 coordinate 10,179, forward strand.
TCCTATGTACTTTGTGCAACCAACCTCATAAAAACGCTGATACGCGATATCAATGCGGTGTTGTTGACATTGTAAAACTTGGGGCGATATCACCAGTTGACTGACGCATGGCAAGAGCCCAGGACACTGCCATGAACCGATTCTACGGCCTTCCTAAAGTGCTCAAATAGAGCGTTCCCCTTCGACCCATCGTATCACTCACAGGTAATCCAACGTATGAATTGGAAAAGGGGTGGTGTCGGCGTTTCAAATTCCTGCCAGCTAATCCAGCCACTACCATCAATTCGTCAATACAATTCTTGGAGAAACCTAAAGGGGAACGCCTACTGCCAAGTTACATTATGATATCCTTTGATGCCATGCCCCTTTTTACTTCTATTCCGCAGGACCTGGCAGTCGAGATGAGCAAATTACACCTACGAGACATAAACGATGAAACGGAGAATCACCTCGGACCAGCGCAAATCCTCCAAATGCTGAAGTTCTGTCCTAAGCCGTACTTCAGGTTTTATGAAACAATCTACGAGAAGGTGAAAGGCATGCCAATGTGATAGCCAATTTTGGGACTCATAGCTGAGGTGGCCCTGAAACGGTTGGAGTTGCTGGTTTTTCAAGATCACAGACCAAACTCTGTGAGTGAACGCGTCGTCGTACTCGAACAGGATTAGGTGCTAGAATTTAAAGAACATCTCAGTGCCGTCTTCCTTGACATGAAATGTAAGATGAAGGATGAGGAAAACAACCAGATGGCTTTTTTGATGTCCTCACTTGCCGAAAAGATTATGGTGGGCTAAAAACCAAACTGTCAAGGAAGTGACAATCACAACACAAGTACTGAATGATAAAAGCAATCACTCAATGAGCCACAAACACAGTTGCACATGGGCACTATATCAGCGTATGGTGTCTCACTGCAGTGAACAGGAAGACAAGGTTGTCGAATTGAAATATCTTCGACGGGTGTTTAATGCGAATAACTACCCTCACAAATTCGTCAACCAATGCTTATCAAAACGAGACTAGAGACCAACTTTTTGCTGGCTTTTCCGTACGTAAAGAATGCCTTGGAAACCGTCAGCCGGGTTCTCACACCCCTTGGCATTGGAGTTGCACACAGACCGGAGGCAACCATAAGGCACCAGATAATGGGGCCATAAGATCGACTGCCGCCGCAAGAAACATCTGGGGTCGTTCATCGGGTCTGTTGCAGTTGTGGACAAAGCAACTATGTCGGCGAAACTGGAAGACTATTTCGACCGCGAATGGCCAATCACTCAACAGTAGTGAGGATGAACGACGCCAGCTCCCAAGTCAGGGCTCATTCTACAGAACCTGGTCACGTATTCAAGTTTGATGGAGCCAAAATTCTCGCTAGAGTCAACAGCAGCATGAGCCGCGAACTGATCGAGTCATGGTTTTCCAGCACTCAATCAATTAAAAAGTGCAACGACCTATCCGCTCCATATTCGGTGCTGAGAATTTGCGTGGACAAAGTAGGTTGCCACGCGGAGAATGTGTGGATGACCACAGTTCCTGGTGCCAATTTTGGCACGTCAAATCGCCCAAGAGCTCACATGGATGACGGAATTCGGCCAGCAGCAATTCGACTGCGGGTCTTCATCCCACCACATGCAACTACGTGCGATGAGCGTGGGAACCGATAATCTTGAGAGGCACGCTGGTGCACAGCAACCGCATAAAAACCACATACTGAAACATCTGGCTGGTTTGACAATTATCATCCCACGTGCAACTATCTGTGATGCACTTGGGTGCTGCCAATTATGATGCGTAGTGGCCTAGCAACTACATCGTATAGATGCTGCAAAACCTGGGAAATCCAATACCCGTAGCTGGCTCTGTCTCCGATGATGGATTCAAGTGCAAATCCGGGCCTTGTGGCTAATAAAACTCTTGTTTTATTGCTCATGTCTCCTTCTTCCCGATTTTTCTCTGGAACACACCTCTTCGCTTCTATTTGCGAGCGATGCTTTTGAAAGTGATAGCAAAAAGAGCACAAACCACCCTAAGAGTATACAGAGTGGTCTGTGTTTTTTCAGGACTATTCAGTTGACGATAATTGGATAAATGGTTTTGAAACTCGTCCGAGTTTTTTTAAATAAAATATTTATTTATCTACTTTTCGCCACTTCTGTCCCAACGTGTCAGGTAGTTTTTGCTCTAGTTAGTAATTCAGTTCGTCGTGTAAAGAATACACTTTATCTAAACTGCTGAAAATACTTATGGGCATTATTTAAATTCCTCTTCAAGTAAGAATAATTTATTTTGACACTCAAAAACAATAATTAAGCTATGAAATATTTTATCGGTTCAAGCGAAAATGCAAGTTCCAGGAAGTACCTGAGAAGAATTAGACGCGATCGCTAGGATAAGAACTTTATTCCCTTGACGTCTCGAATTTCAGGTCAAACCCATCTCCGGAAAAACATTAAATAGGATGCTATATTTGAAGATGTATTCGAGCAAGAATCCAAAACTTCAGTGGATAAATTCCTTGTACTATCGATCGTGTCTACATCTTCTCGAAAGGAAAGGGTACCTTATCGTAGCTTCGACGTCTAGACTAAACACCTTTAATCAAATAGTCCGCATGGATGCGCTGCTTCAAGGCAGAAATGCAGGTCTGTTTCATCTAAAGTGATAAAGTATTTACAGGTTAATCACAGTTTAATACAATCTGCTGAAGAATTTAAAGTTCCTTGATTTACTTCAGCTTAATTTTAGTAAACGCAGCATTAACACTTATCTTTCTTTAGTTGTACCCGCTGCTTATTGTTCTCAAGCATAGTTGGTCTTTGAAATTGGAAACGCGGCTTCTTATTGTGCGAATTTGATTTCATTAAGCTTGTCGAACAAGTTAAATTATTTTTCAATTGGTAATGGTAAGTATTTTAGAAACTTTGTTTGATTTGCTCATTCCTGTTAGAAATCAGAGCCTTTTAATCATTAACGTACTCGTTAAGAATGATCTTTAGTTCGCTGTTGCCATGATCTAAAACTGGAGCATGTTTTTTAAATCATATTCACTTGCCTTGGAGTGCTAAGGCTGGTTGAACTCAGAAAACAAAAGGATAAGGTACAGTTTAAATTTGAAATTCTTCTTCATACTTTAAGGTAATAAACTACTATTTTCCGAATATTATTCTTGAGCATTTTGCCAATCGCACGAAATTGTTTTGGGCACGAGAAGCAGAATTATACGGAAACCGGCAATTGCTATCAGATACGTGTGCCCGAACTATTTTCAAGCCCTCGTCAATCAGTGATAGTTTTGTTTATACCGCTAGTCACCAAGGGTCCTTTATCCGAAACTGAAACAGTAAAACAGCACGTAGTAGTTTCCGTAAACTTTAACAAAAATGTTGGGGAAAACGATGCATTGGACAATGTTGACTGAATTAATAGCCTGGCGGAGCAAGCCAGCACGATTAAGTTACATTAAGAATACAGGCTAAATTATTGATAAAAAAACATCCAATGATGATATTCAGCTGCATAATGAGAAGCCGGATAGCTACCATGTAGTTACATCGGTAAAATGGGTAAAATTTGGGCCAACCAAACGTTTTTTTCGTATTTGTAGTCAAAGTAAACGTTATTAACATCCCATGGGTTTACCATTATCACCATATCTGATATTAATCAATGGCGAGTATCAGTACACAGGGAAAGTACGAGGAACATACGTCAGCTTTGTGGCTTCAAGTAAGTTGGTGAGTAGTTGCGAATTTCGGGCCGAAAATGTAGGTTAAAAAGGAAATTTTTGCGCAGAAGATTTGATATTCGCTTTGTGCCACCTGTTCCTACCCTTCTATGTAGCTTCAGAAACATTGTTGTTGTTTGTAGGACTGAAAGCAATCTTTGGATGCAGAGCCGAAACGCTGCCCTGTATATTCCCCTCAGTTATCATATGCCTATGTGGACTCAAATTATTGCAAACGCAACCACACTTACTTCTTGTACTGCGCACAGGAAAATAAATTTGTGATTTTTTTAAGCCTGTGATTAACTCCTGTGGTGTAAACATGGTTCATATTAAAGTATTTTTATTGCTGATAAAAAGTTAGGTGAACCAATTAGTAAATGAAAACATGTAAGGGTGGAAGATGTCTTGACATATCCAGTACGAATATCTTCTGTTGTTCTATTTAAAACCTTAAGCCCCCTCAATATGATGCAATAAAATATACGTTTTTCAAATGTTACCTGTGACCAATAAATATTTATTTATCAGGTTAATCACAGGGATTGCTCCAGCCAGGTGAAGGCCTGAATATGTTTGACATCAGGTCTTAATTTTTACTGACGAGCTTAATAATGTTTGCAACCATACTCTCTAGGCCTTCAAAATTTTCCACAGTTGGGACACAAGTTCCACTGACATTGATTTTAAGTTTACTGTAATTGTGAAGGTAAGCGCATACTTTCCATATTTTTGGTGTTAGTGGTGACACAGAGGTGTACAATTCGAAACTGAAAAGTGAGAGTGTATATCTACGATCCCTGGTTCACCCAATTTGTCACTATGGATGTTCACAAAACTAATAAATATTCCGTGACATGCATCAACATTCCACACACCTTTCGTGCAACTGGCTAGTAGCATCCACTTACAGCATAACCTTACATTTTCCATCACAAGTATCTACTTTAAAGGCATTTTTACGGCACGTGAATGTGGAGCGGAGTCTTTGCCACATTTCTTGAGCTTACTCTTGTTGTTGATAAGAAGCAAGGACCACAGAATGTTTTTGCAGTTCACTCTCAATTCACCATAAATGCCAGGAAATCCCTAGGTTCAGAAGGAGATTCAGATAAAAAAGGAGAAATCGGCCGAAAAAGTTTTGCCGTTTTGGGGAAAATAGTATCTTTGTGTTGATTATAAGGTTGTCGGTTCCCTTGAATTCGCATAGACGAACAATGATAAAATCCTACTTCGTATGGGTCATTTCTACAGAACATCACATCTTATCAAAAACGAATCGAATTCGTCCTTTGATTGAGAAGTTCCGCACCGATGCTTCGTTGCTGGCGAATCTTAATGGGCTCTTGCAGCGAGGGTGAACGGGCAAGACCTGGTTTGGGTTTCGTTTTGGGGCGTTCGCTGAAGACTTTTTCAGACATTGTGGATGATTGATTTGGGACGACCTTGCATTGCTTGATCTAGTATTTATAGTTGTTTATCGAAGCCGCGCAGTGGTTCAGTTCCCAGGAATTGGATATGGGGCAAAACTATCTTGGGGATGAGAGGCCTCCTGCTCTACATTATGGTTCGCATATCCGATGTCCTTCGCATCAATCAAGAAGCTTACACTTTCTCAGCCGCAGCTGCCTTCAACATTATTATCGGAACGAAGATGCTTTGATGGCCTCAAAACTACGATCAAGACGAGAATGAGTAGCCCGTTTTAAGCAGAGGGCAGGTTACCGAAAATTTTAATCTTAAAAGCCAGTCATAGTGCTGAAAATGTGCATGATAAACAACTTTCTACCCAGGAAAATGGATCAGGTTCTGCAGTTAACAATAACATCAAGAAAGTGAATACCACACATTAGCTGAAACACAACGTTTATTTATCTCACGTTTCGGTATTCTACTCAAATCCATCATCACAGACAGGCACAGGCAACAGTGATGTAAGCAAAAATGAACCTGTGTTCATGGAGTGCAGTCACCTTACAGTCACATACCTATCATAACAATCAACCACTCTGGGCATCGTATGATGCCGTACTTTATGCAATGATTGCGTGCTCTATCCACCTCCGAGTCATTAATTATCGATATGCCATTATCCGTGTCTATTATTAGCATGAAAAATACTCAACCAAGTCAGTAGATAATACTGTCACTGGAAGCGATATTTACCCGCACGATACTCGCATGACAATTATTCAGCTCTGAATGTTTCAGCACGGAATATTCAGGGGGCAATATCATTGCGCTGTTCAGTAGATTGGGGATTAAATAACCATAACCAAAGCAGTTTGCGACTCCCGCGGTTTGTACCTGTTGCGAGAATATTGGTCTCGTCGAACACAAAAGCATAGCCATACACCGTACAATGAGCCAAAAGCCAAGCAATATAAGCTAGGCGGGCTTAAAGCGGCTAACTCAAGAGAATTCTAGTAGAACTCTCTAAACGGGCTACAGTGGGCTGTTGGATATATTCTGCAGTGCTACTGAAAAGAGCACTGGGAGTAAAGGATGAACCCTGGTCTATTGCGTGTGTCATCTAGCCTCTAGGGCCACAGGCCGTGGGACCTACTTCCGTAGGTTGGACGTGAATTATTGAAGGAACTCAATACAAACAAAGATTGCTTTATAATTCCAATGGACAAAGGGCGCTCAAGTATCCTACTGGATTTGAAAAATTACCGTCACAAACCAAAAATTACTGTAGGATGGCAATTTCTATGTCCCCTACGAAAAAAACCTTGTAAAATCGTGGGCATGCGAAATAAGTGCGACATTGTTGTCAACGTAGTACACGCATTGCTATCTGATGTCACGTTATGAGGCCGTAAGGCCATTTGTCCTAGTGGGCAATATTGAGGGTGGCTTAATACATCTGATGCTTTTAGTGACAATGGTAATGCGTCGGAACAATGTGGGCTGACATCAGTGGTCTGCTACTGATTTGGTCAGCACTTTGAGTAACCAACGAAGAACATCCGCCCAAGTAGTCTGCTGTGTGTTTCTTCCTTTGCTGTCACCTTAGGATGCATTTAAGATGGCTTTTGTGCATAATTCATGAAAAAGATTTAACGACTTTGTAGCGATCTGTGCATGCTTAGATTTAATTCGTCCTGCGTTGCATCCAAGAATCTTACATATTTTATAGCCTCATTTACACAAACATTAGACATCGGAAGTATGCTGCTATTTGCTCTCGTTTTCATTGTTGATGTCGATCGCGTCTATTGTGTTCTTCTCGGATAACAGGTGTCATTTTGCGTTTTAACCGATATCAACCCAGCCCTAGAGACTTTCGGTATGTACGAACAAGGGATTGCGTTGTGCTGCGGTGAATAGCGTTGCTTCGGGGATTTCAGTTTTTTTCACATTAATTTTCATGGTATAATTTTAATTCCAACTTGTAATTAGCCATATTTGGAGCTTTATATTTCCCTTTTATGACGTGTTCTTTCTCTGAAGTTGTCTTTGCTTTAATAGAAATTAAGTCTACAAGATTTAATGTTTACAGAAATTACGGTGGAAATCAGGTGTAAATTATTGTCCCACGAATTCGTAAGTTCATTCCAAAAGTCAGTGTGATTATTTCAATTAAAAAGTGTCAGCTTCGGCAAAATACTCCTGATATTCTCCATCTGCAAAAAGGAAGACAGTAATATAAAATACTGACTTTTTACCATACGCTCGCTAAAGCAGTCGAATTAAAAAAATAAGATCTTTTCAGCCAAGCTTGAATAGACATCTAAATATTATTTGGACGTATAGTTTTAATCTTTTTCTACTTTAAAGTTGATTGGAAATTTCTCCCATATGTCTTAAAACAACCAAAAATTCGCAGATATTTCATCCGTAAGGCTTTATAGCTGGGTAACACTAACAATAAAATGTTTGAAAATCCAGTTATTCACCATCAGACCAATGGTGAAAATATGAGTCCTGGAAAAGATTTATATTCGCTTTTGGGGATAAGTTGCATTTCGCGTTTCCTCGCCGCCCAGATGGCGAGGTCGGGATGTTGGGGTCATTAGGCAGTAGAGGGGAATGGAAGTAAGGCGAGAGGGATGCTTGCAGGTAATTGTATTGACCTGATAATTAATTTTTGAAATAATATATTTGCGTATTTCAATTTTAAGGTGTAAAATGAGCATATTCAATAAAAAAATATTTTAATAAGCAAATTTACGTTATTGTATATTTTTCGAATTTTTAACTGTTTTGTTATCTGCAATTGTTTCTATTTTTAAGACTCTCACCTGGAAGTAACAAACGCAAGAAATATACAGCCAGGGAGAAACATTGACATGAAGGAAAGTTTAACACATGAGAATGCTCAGTTTGTAAAGTGTTCATTATCAAATGTTGCGACAACGCATCTTTGAGAACTTTACTTGATCCTGATTTTCCAAGATTCAAATTCCGTGCTTCGTTTTCTTTGGAGAACCGTATAATTTGAAACAAATTCGATAGGATTCCTCTACTAAGATGACCTAGCAGCCACTATACATATTGTCAGGACGATTCTCAAATGCCAATCGGGACATCCTAATCAACTTTCTGAAATATGAGGACATAATTAAAAAAAAGTTAGTTTCGTTACACTTATTAAAAGCATTAGCGGAAATATATTGCAGAATGCTTTAGAGGGACTCGAAAATCCTGACACATGCATATTTGAAGTGTTACTCAAATATGTCTGAATAAATAGTGCTTTTTAGTAGATTTCGTTGGCAGGTAGGCACTTTGAGAGGACAATTGGATATAAGTTAAACGTTTATTTAAATTTAAAAGACGGCATGGCGAGTATACGTTAGCTTTCGATGAATTCCTTTCTTGCCTTAATATATAAGTCACTGTCTCATTAAGTAAAATATGCAGGTAAGCATTTATCGGTAGAGTTGTCGGCCGGTCACTTAAATGGCCATAGTTGAATGCTGCACGTACTTGGAAAACTTTATGCTGATAGCCATACACGTGTAGTGTATCTAATACATTAACATTTAGTAGAAATAACTGCGCTGTTTAACCACTTAAGGTCACTGCTGCATATTTGATTTTCCTGCTTTGAAAACTAAATAGAATCCATGAGAAACCAAAATGTTTTCACCATAAATGAAAAGCAGTACACTAGAATTAAATTTATTAGTAATATCTTAGGTAATTACACAGAGAGGATTTGCAGTTGGGAAGTAGGAAACTGCAAATATAATCCCAACAACTGTGCTAAGGGCCACTTAGTGCACCAAAGTAAACAAACGTCATTTATAATCAAGCTGGGTTAGTCGAAAACACAGGAAGTAGAATGACAACCGGTAGTTTTAAGACGCATACCAGCAGATGTTGGTGTGATACCATAGACAACGCTAAAACTTTGTGAAAAAAATTAAGAATCTGCATTTTCAGGTGCTGTTGAGTGAGAGATTATGAAAAATAAGCCATTACAAACGACTGAAGCATTTAGTTTTGATTGGTAAAAGACTTCAGAAACTAGATAAAATACAAACATTCACCGGGCATAGCTGTCCAATCAAAGGATATGTTCCAAAGATGTTTGACTTTGCAAGCGAAGTGATTCCACATGACAGGTTAACGATAATATCTGCTAAGGTAATAAAACGAAAAGAAGTCCTATGTTTTCAGAGAAATAGCACATCGATTCCCATTTTTCAGACAGGGTCTGATTATTAATAACCGTATGAATTGGCCTATAACCTAGTCTAAACATGACTATGAATTCGAAATTTAAACCATATTGCTTATATTGCGTGTAAGTAGATATTTCCAAATATGAGTGATTCGATCGGATATTTAATCAATGTTCATGTAGGCGTGATGTCAGTTTTCACCCACGTTTATAACTGTACCTGCAATAAAAGCTAATATAGTAAACAAAATGATAAAAGTTAGATGAATACAGTTTGACTGATGAAATAATAGATATCTTTATTAAGTAGTCTTACAGCTTGTTCGACAAGATTCAATCGGATTTTCGTTTTCAGGTTACATCTGCAAATGCAATTGTCCCCCTAGCACGCATGGTAATCACACTTGCCTCTAGGTATGATACTTAGGCTAGAATCCTTACGATTAGGCAATGTTTTATCTGTCCGCTTTATGGCGAATAGGAATGAATGAATGGTGAATGAATGAATGATTCTGAATTGTCACTGCAAAAACCTATGTTTTCGTATGTTTTCCAAAGGGCGTTTGACAAACTACTTTAGTTATTGCTGCTTACTTATTTATTTATTATTTTTTGACACACGCCACGTAGACATGTGTACTATATTTTACGGTTCTATTTTATATGTAAGGTGGGAATTTTATCAATCGTTTTCAGCATCACGTTGAATGGACATGCCAAATATGAGCAACTTATGAGCATCTCTTTCTGAAAACATTTAATGTTAACATAGTTTCTTATCTTGTTCATTAAGTCCTTGCATAAGCTGAACGTATTTGCCGTCATAAAGAATTTTTCAAGTGACCTTAACTTTGATTGTTTGACGAATGACGAGCGATCCTTTTTTGTAGAATCTACCCTGCTTACATGTAAATGTGGTTCGTTCTCTTTGAAATGCATGTTAAGAATTGCACAGGAACCTTTCTCTTAGCATACTGATTTGATGTTTTATAAGAAAATCTGCTGATCGCGTTAAGTACAAAAAGGTTGACAGATTATACTGAAATGAGGTTCTTGCTCTAGAGTGCGTTGTTATTTAACCGCATTGTCAGAACCCTTGTAATATAAACATCCTTTCATAATAATGAGGTGTTGAAAAAGGGTACATGGAAAGTTTCTGATATTGGTTCTTCTTACTTTCCGTGGACTTTATAAAGGACAATATGCTGGATATGAAATCAAGTTTTTAGCTTGAATTGTATATAAAAGCTTGATGAATTTGCAGCTATTCATGTAGACCAGGCATTTCTATTTCCCGGTTGCTAGGATTTAATTGCAGTTAATGCATTGAAATCGATCAAACGCTGTATAAATTATTCCATAAACGAAAATCGATATTTTATTGTTAAGTTAGAGAAATTAAAACAGGTAAGTATACTTTCATTTGCACTAAACTGCTGGCATGTGGATGTTTTGGGGTATACTGCTTTGAGCTAAAATGCGAAAGTTGTTGACGTGATGAATAAAAATATTTTTGTTAACTTGTTATACTTTTATATCTTAAATAATATTTGCTACAAGCATAGGCAAGTAATTTTTCATGCTGAGAAAAAATTACATGTTAAAACATGGGAAAAGGAAACCTTCGTATCACAAATCGTCTTCTGCTGAATTCTGGGTAAGAGTTGAGACTTAAGTTAGGCTGCGGACAGAGGAAGATGAACCCTTTCCTGAAATTTAGCACAAGGACACTAGGTGTTTTCTATCTTATCAAAAATTATGGCTTATTTATATATTCTCTTTTGAGCACCAAATGAATTTGATAAAAATGTTCATTCCTACCCACGCAATTTAAAACAAAACATAAGTTTGCATGGAATTTTATATTTTTAAGATGAATGCCATTTAAGTTCCTTGAAACAACTTCAGGCAACATTACAATGCTTTTTCCATATATCTTCGAGGAACAAAACATTTTAATACTTCGCACTTAGCAGAAATAGACGCAATCTCAAATGCCTAAGGAAATTTGTTTTTATATCTCCTTGCTTTGCGATATGAGGGAACGATTTCAAACACCATAGCACACGCAAACCTGGAAAACCACTAAACAGCAGCCTTTTCAAGTGCAATTTACAGGGATGAGGAATGAAATGCTTATTAAGTCCAGAACACAGTTGGCTCTATTTGAAAAAAGTGATTTTAGTTTATTTTCTGCTCTACGTTATCTCATCCCATCAGTCGTTTACTGGGTCACAGGACAGATCGAAAGTAGATAAATATAAACGACAAGTTGACTTAGTTGCCCGTATGTCTAAATGTCAATCTAAGAATGCAGTAGAGATATGGTGCATTTCTGGTTGAGAACCAATATGGATATCTCAGAACACTCATGCTTTCCAGAGGGAAAGTCAAATTCTGCCTTCAAATGATGGTTTGGTTGTGAGTATCTAGTAAATACAGGAAATAAATGCCAATATTTCTACCCAAATATTACAAGGACTCTTTTATATTTCTGAATCGGTTTTAATAGGCATTTGACACTAAATATTAACAAAAAAGTGAAATCAAACCGATAAGATATGGGCAGTTAACTACATTTTGATGACATATAGTGGATGCTTTCATCCTTTTTGCCAGAAATACTCATAGTGCGCTGATATTTCATTTTTCATAAACTACCTATTGAAAACCGTCTACGATAAATTTTTGATGAATTTTCTTCAAATTTACACGTGTAAAGGAAATACCCGAAACCTATGAGAAGGTAAATTTTTGATCATTGAGATCTGATAATTTTTTTATCTCTTTAGGTAACCTAATACAGTTCCAAAAGACCAGTTTAAATCTTGAATACAGTTTTTTCGCCTACTAACTGTCATTTTTATTGAAAATTAAAATCTTAATTTATCATTTCTTACGTTAAAAATATGTTCTAAAAGAATGTCTTCGAAATGCAAGATCAACGATTTTCATCCGTCCAATTTTAAGAAAAGTATGTAATTGGACCGTATAATAAGAATGAAGAGATTGAAAACTTTGAGGACGTAATAACCAAATTGTAGTCTTATTCTCTAATGTTATAGCTGCAAGAAACACAAACTTTGATTTAGGGAATTTTTGGCTCAGAAATCACGTCTCGAAACGCGGTAGTTAGAGTAAGTGTATATGGGCAATGTATATACGAACAATTGTTTGTTATATGAGTTAACAAAAATTTTCGAGGCCTTATTATGTGTCAAACAAACAGGATTAAAAAAACGAGGCGTAACAAAGTTAAAAGCATTTAACAGTCGAACTTCCGTATGAATGAGAATTAAGCTGGATTCCTATGCTGAACTAACGTGCTGGCAATGCTTCGCTGCTTTGCATTTTATCAAGCGAAAGAAGTGCCCTCACAGATACTGGAGAATATAGTATAGCATCCACAGCATTTACTTTCAGCGGGCTATGTGAGCATCAATCAGAAATTGCTTGCCTGAACGTTGAGAATTTACTTTAAACCCTTGATCGAAAACCTTCCCTTCGCAAACATTTCAAACGGAAACGTTTCAGAGATGGACAGCGGCATAAAAGAAGTCAGATGAAATTTTGATAGCAATACTCTCTGGCTTCAGCTCCATAAATTCACAAGTCTAAACACACAAAATATAGAACGAACTTTAGATAAAACTTAATTTTAAAAAAAATCGAAGAATTAATTTTAATCAAGAGATTCTGCTTAGCATACCGAATGGATAGCCAAGCAGATTTAAGGTTTCAATCCAACAGTATAAACATACAAATTTAACCTTTTAACTGAACAGAAAAGCTATAAGGCGTATAAACCTTCTTAATTACTTTTGCTGTCAACATTTGGGATGAACTTAGAAAAGTATCAGAAACACGTCACAGGAATGCATCCTACTAATAATTTTTGTCTTACGAATAAACTAAAAATGAAAACGATGCATACCTAAACGTTTAAAACAACAGATTAGTAAAAGAAAAAACAAAAATGAACAGGAATGCGATAAGCAGATTTTAAAGCCAGTCTTTGAAAAAAGATTAAAATTAAGTTATTTTTCACAACATCATTGTGATTGCGTTCTAAATAAATAGCCTCATTTCAGAAAAAAATCGGACAAATTTCATATAAACATAATTTTGCTTTCATTTAAAAGATGAAAGTTCCTACAAAATGACTTCCAATTCCAACCATAATTCCTCTTACTAAGACTGCGCTTTTCGTGTTTCGATGGTAAATATCATATTTTAACGATCTGTAAAACTTTTAATGTTAATTTAGATGGGCAAAAAACCCCCTATCTGAACCGTAAATGTGTGCCGACTGAAGAGGGTGTCCGTCGTCGAGCAATGTATTGAAACCCTGCTAGTGCCAGAAATTTATTTGCAATACGCTTCAGAATTACGAAGCACTCTCTTAGCAGAATTACACGTACAATAGGCTGAGGCAGTGCAAGTACTGATAATACTTTTATTTTTCCGATGTCAAATTTAAACGATTCACAATAAAAATTGAATGTCAAATAATCAGATGTCTAATTTAGAGGTGTATGTTTAAACAATGACTTAAATTTTAACAGTTTGTATGATAAAATAACATTTTAAAATATGATAAGTAACTTTTAATTTAAAAGAACAACTATGTTTTCAACAAAATTGAGGTTATTATTACTTTTTAAAAACATTGAGTAAACCTTTAGCGTTATTGAATGGCATAACTGGTTTATTTGATTGATACTGCAGGGCCTTAACATATGAGAAGACAGTTCGATGGAAAACTGTGTCGACCAGCTGATAAAGTTTTCATACTATTCCCTGCCATCTTATTCTAATGTTTACAGATATAGAAATTTTTCTGCATATTTGAACGTTTAAGAGGCATATACGTTCATCATTTTTGTTTTAAGCGAATTGTTTGTAAGGCCGTCCATCGTTAGAAAACGAGTATCTCCGGTATAACTGATGTTGAATTTAAATATGAAGACCAAATCTAGATTCGTTCCATTATAATACACAGCAAAAAATTTGCTATGCTGTGGTTGTCACAATTACGAGGAGATTTAAACAAGAACCTTTATAAGGCCGTTTATTTAGAGTTGGAGTGTGAATGTCCTTTATACGGTTACTCTAGAATTATCCTGAAAGGATCAGGTTTAATGTACAAATTACGCCTCAAAATCAGATTTAGAAAATATTCGGATGCCTATCAGACACTGTCGATTGAGAGCTAACAAGAAAAAAAGGGTATCAGGAAGGCAGCATTGTTTAATGGGAGTGGTGTAAATGGCCCAAGAGCCACAATAATTAAAATACATTTAGGCAAAGATCATGGATAGTGTTAAGCGTATAAACGAAATATATATTAATATGCAATCTATTGATCAAGAGACGGCCAAAATTTCAACCAAAAGGCTGTTATTTGAAATGCAACCTCAATATGACCGACTAAACCACAACAAATTTCATTTTTCTGGTGAGGCTGTGATATGGCTTATGTCATTAGCTGATGAGTCGAAAATGAAATTTGGAGCAAAGTGATTGCAATGATACTTTTGCGGGAAAAAATACTAGTAAGGAGAAAAGAAATAACATCAACAGATTTAAGTGATAACACATGTTGTCAAAAGTCCTTCTCTTATAGTTTTCAACGAAGATAAATAATCAGGCAAAACAATCATTCTCATAGATGCCCAGGAATGCTGCATGCCTAGGTAGAACATATCTTGATAACCGAAAATTAAAAAATAACCATAAATCAGCCCGGTAAACTGTAAAAAAGTAAGGACGCTATCAGGCCAGAAATTAATATTGTCAGAACTACGAAGGAAACAAAACAATTTCGAAACGGAAGCCCTCTTTCACTACCCGTCTAATTTTACGAACCAAAAATTAGTCTGCTTGTTAAATCCATTACTCTGACCTTGGTCTCATTACCAATAGTCCAAGCGTTAAATAATCCCGTGGTGAGTCTACAATAGGAAAATGAAGACAAATTAGAAAAAAGTGTCTATTGTTGTCTTTGCCATCTTTAAGCAATGCCCCAGAACCCTCTTTACCTTCGGAAAAATAATAATCACAATCTAACATGTCGTTATTTCAAACATTATTTTGCCGAGCTTTAGTATATATTTTAATTCACAACTGTTGACATCTTAAAATTCGCTCTAACAGTTAGCCTCTTCTTCCTCATGGTAAAAGGACATTTATTCTGGTAAGCTCACCAATCGCGCACTCAGTGGAGCCAATTATACTAGTCCGGCACATTATTCTTTTCCTCATAAACCGATTAAAACTACTTTTATCACAACGCGTCACTACGTAGAATCGCATCAAGCGCTTCCTAAAGGCCAGCGGAGTATTTAGAGTAAAAAAAGGAACACAGTGATATAAATCTGTTCATAATTTAAAATGAACAAACAAAAGCGAACTTTAAAGCAACAAACAAGTGTAACCAATCCAGAGCCCATCAGTTATGATGAAACACATTTGATAAAACCTAAGCTGAAAGGCATTTATTTAGATGCAAAACAATGCCTTGGTAAGTTGCAGTTCTCAAACCGATATCAAGATTTCACTTGAAGCAACATAATGTTCTTGAGCCGAATGTATAAATGGATCAGATTTAAGAAGTCGAGTTTGGCGAACGTACGCTTTTGATTTTTTATCATGGGGCCTTAATAATAATATAAGGGAGGGTAGAGTAACAAAAGTTTGAACATTCAATAAGCAGTAAGTATAGGGGAGGGAATTGAGGGCCTGATGACTTATAATCGAAATTAAACGTTCGCCAAAATCGACATCTCAAATGCTTACATAGTTATCATATCAGATATAATTTGCTTACTAATTTCCCTTGAGGAACATGCCAGATCGGTAAACAATCGCTTCTTATTCGGCAGATTCCATGCAGCAGGAACATTTTCCTTTTATGAAAGTCAAGTTATTCAGTTTATCATTTAGCAGTGTACGCCAAACATAAAATCTTATAAAAAGTATATGAGGCCGATTAATATATGAGCCATATTGCGATATGAATTTTTCAAATTAATTATATAAGGAGCAGAAAATCCGCATAATTCAAGTGATCCTGTGTTTAACTTCAAAGAAGATAGCTATTCTCGCATCCAAACCCTAATTCTAAACTTAACCACAGGGTTTACCAAACGGCTCACGCCACTCTTACCTCAACTGGCTCTTACCCCAAGAACACCTGTAATAGTTTATATCCTCACGTCGTGTTTGATATTCACTTGATCTGAAGTATGCATGGGGATAATAAATTGTTAAACGGGATGGAAACGAACTGAATTAAAATGTATACTTTCTAGGCATTGTAATACAGAATTTCACAATTGGATGTGTGCCAGAAGTTTAATACTAAAAGTGTGATTGCAATATTTGAACTATAAAACATAATTTGATTGTTTAGTTAGAAAAAGTGGCTTCCATATCTCTGCATACAATTTACATCGTTGTAAATATCCGCAATACATACGTGGATACAAAATTATTCAAATGTACTCCTTGCCAAAAAAAAATTGCGCAAGTTCACTTGAAATACTGTTTTGCAACACACGAGGCGGATATTATGACCTATACGTAAATACATTCTTTAATTGGACAAGCACGATAGAAGGACTAATTCGATGTAATGTAACGGGAATTGCACAACTTATATTTTCCTTTAAAATTACTGTTCTCAGTCTTTTGAATTTGAAGTACATATGCATAAACAAGAATGCCTTTGCGTACTATGTGAGTGAATTTGCATTTTATAGTGCAGGAATGCCTTTTTTGTCTTGACAGTTCCGACATCGAACTTAACAGTCAGTTGAATGGAACTTCACCCGAAGCTATCTCCACTAAATATGACCAATCTACCGCCATACTACAGTCTTTTTTAACCTAACTCGTATTTTCGTGAGGGTGTGGAATGTCTGGAATGGTAAAAGCAACTTGTGCAATGTAAGACAGCTGATGATATGCAGAAAGTAGGTGACTGTAAAAGGGAGGGGCATGGTATGCTGAATTGTTGTACTGATTGTACCACTTCTTATAGCGGCCTGTTTGCAAGCCCCCGAACCCGTCTCGGTATTCATGAAGGCGTTGCTTCAAGCTGGCTGGAATTTTGAGAGGTCCACCGCGCAAATATGTACCCACAGGATAGCAAATGGTCGCATACTCCAGTCGACAAGCATTCCATGTCAGTTTGTTCCCATGAAATTGTATTGGTTTGTGCAGACTACACAGCCCTGACTCCACTGTCCCTTACTTTGCGTCCACACTGAATTTCTGATGCTGTTACTTGTGCGGATATGCTTTTCTTTGTCTTCATCCCTTTGCAGACGAGAACTAATGAAGATAAATTAAAAGTTCAGGGACGGAAACAACTCTTTAAATAACACTGAACTATGGTCTAGTAAATAGATATAATAATGGTTACGAACGTAATAAAGTAGAATGACTGAGCATATTTTTTAAAAAGTTGCAATCAACATGGAGGCTGGAAATTGGAAAAGGCATTCAGATAATGGATAGAGGATTGGTTTGATAAATAAACATTTAATCGAAATTTATAAAACGTGTTATAGGGATTTTCAGCAGTTTACAAATAACTCGGGGAATTTAAACTAATATGCGTAACAAGAACTCATATGTTTTTAGAAAAGCCTTCGCATCATGGCAAAATAATAACAAATTTAAAATACGTATCATAAAATTATAAATAATAATGTTTTTCATCCTTCTGCCTTCTTCAATTTGTATCAGGCGATTGGTTTGATTTTCAAGTTCAGTCAAATGACACCAGTAAATATCGGGCCCAATAAAATAAGCAATTAGTACGACAAGATGGATGGAAAAAAATAATTAACATAAAATCCATTACTTATATATGGATCTATAAGGTTTGAACAAATCTGCGCATAAATCTAACAAAAGCATTGCATGAAATTTTAAGCATTTAAGTTAACAAGTCAGTGTGCTCGCTGCTTTATTCAGATTTCCCGAAGAAAATAGATCAACTGGACTGTAATACGCTTTTTATCTCCACCTGCACCGATAATTAGAATATAATCCTTAGATGATAACTTATAAACCAGAACTGGTCCTTCCAGCATGCACAAAAGCCACTGATAATGCCTTGCCCTGTTACTATTATCCATACTGCCGTGGAAGGACATGGAGTTCACGGAGAATAAAGATAGTTCTTGAAGCTGCAAATGCCAAAGCTCAAATTTTAGCTCAAAAGAACGCTTGGATTAATAAATTCTTTACTTTCGAGAAATTATTGGAAATGGCAACACATGCCCACAGCAGTACAATTGACTCATGCCTTTGCGACCTTTAAGAGACATTGTTCAGCAACTGGGAGGTTAGGACGGCTCCGTATTACTGATTTGATCAATGACTCAACGGTGGCATTCTCAGGCTTCAAAATCATTTAACCTTTAAAAAACGCTTAGCTAGTGGATGTGGATGTTATGTAGCATTGCAAAGAATTGTGGCATTCCTGTCCGTAAGAGTTGGTATTCCCATAATTTATTCTACGACAATTGCAAAGCTCGAAGTCTCTCCTTTTAACTGCACGGGTTTACCTGCGTCATGCTATAAACCGAATAGGCTGACCACCAAATAACGAATTCTCATTAATTCGCTGCAAAATTTAGCAATTGCATTAGAGCCTTTTCAGCCCTAAGACATATTTACCACTACAGCCTACCAGGCAAAGATAACTTCATTAATTAAGTTGCCGACAGCCGACAAGTCAAATAATTACCGTTGGTTTTGAAACGATGCTACCTAACATTCATAGAAGATATATCCATAAACCTATTTGACCACCAGCCACCATATTAAAGAATTTATGTAAACATTTTGAAATAGCTGCACGCAGCCAAAGATGATTTTACAGAAGTAATAAACTTTTGATCTTGATTTGGAAGAAAGTCAATTTTGTCAATTACATTTGTGTGTTCGACTTTACGGTTTATTGACAGATCTCAGAATTGCCAAAAACATTCAAGGCAGTCATAATCCGTTGAAGAAGTAACAGCTTTTCTAGCCTAATCGAAAGATATTTTCAAGCACAGATGTAGACCTGCGGAAAGCAGTTTTCTAATGAGAACATGTTCAAGTTAAAGAATGTTAGTTAGATATTTAGGTTCCGGACTTATATGACACAAATGTGAACAGAATTGTTAGTCAAACCTCACAAATACCACGTAGGAGCACATCAAGTTAGAGACTTTTCAATTTGCCTAAAATGATGATGTTAATTGCTCAGTTTAATTTGGAATCTATCTCAAATTATGGTATTTTTAATATTTGAACTTGGGAATTATGAAACGCTCGTCAACTGGTGTTGCATATGCATGGAGTTTGTTTTCCGTTTATTATGGCAGCACGCAGTCTAATGTCAAAGTTGGTCATTGCTAAATGACGCCAAAAGTGAGTAAGAAAAGAGAGTGAGCAGTGGCTCCCTCTTTCATCTGAGTATACGCATTTGGAGAAATTAAACCCTCCATAAAAACGTGAAATGTCACATATAATGACAATTACCACTACATCTAGGTAAGCGTGCACGTTAAAAATAAACGCTTGATGTTGTTTTCCCTAATTATTCCAAATTGAAATTTGTTGCCTAAAGTATTGAACCAAAGTACATGCATAAAATGCCAAGGTTGTTTTCATTGATATTTCTTGAAATATTAACTTTTAACTTCTGGCAGACGAGTATGAAAATAAATTATTGAACCTTCATTTATGATAATATCCCAGGTCTGCGTTGTTGTTTGCGGTTCGACTTGACATTAATGATTGTATACTGAGATAATATTTATTTTAATTTATTACTGCGTTACTATTGAAGTAATATAGTGGAAATCAAATTATAACAGTTATCTGTCACTTAATGTCCCAAGGAATAGTTCGGTACCAACGAAATATTATAAGAAGTTGGCTGGCTCCGTTTCTGTGCTCAAACAGGATAGACGCCAATCAGATTGAAGCTTACCTTTTGAACAATTAGTGAAAAGTGATTTACCCGCCAACCCGAGTTTTATTTAAGCCGAGAAAGCGTGCGAATCAGCGTCTTTCGCAAAGTTTAGAAAAGCCAATAAGGCACTGGCAAAAACGAAAGTCTAGAGTAACCAGGTATAAAGCCACACAGACGAGGGTCTGCCAATTACGTTACCATACAAGAAATGGACAACATGAAAAAGGAAAGTCCTAGTAATCAATCATGCTATTCTCGGAATTTTAAAAAAGCATCACAGCGTTCATCCCAATCTCTATTCGCAAATCGAATTATTCCAGTATCCCACGTCTTTTCGACCTACCTGCTTGTTTTCGCCCTGATACTTTTGACAAGTCAGTGTACTCTTGCACGAGCAGCAAATCGTTTCCGACGACCCTACACGTTTTTCGGTATCCACCCAGAGGACACATACAGGGAGTTAACAAAATCCATACGGAAAAGAGAGGCTGGACCCCGCTTGCCAAGCTGGGGGATACCCGATGACCTTGGCATGGGCCCCGATGGACTAGGCGAAGAGGGGGAAGAAAAGCCTGGCTTTAACATGGGACTGCTTCAGGAGGCTGGAAAATCCGGTGAAAAACAGAAGACTTTCCTTACTCGCAGCGAAATCCAAGCATATCTTGCGCACTTGAATGCATTTTACCTAAAGAACGGTATGCCCAGGTAAAAACGAAAGCTTTTTAGACTCATATAAATGCAGATGTAATTTGCTCACTTTTGGCAATCCATACTCTATTGATCTTAATTGTAGTGCAGTTTTGCTTTTTTTAAACGTGACGGGATAGAATATAAAAATACATCGAGGTGGAAACTAACAGCGAGCAGTTTCGTCTCTCGGCGGATTGGTTTTAATCTCTAGAAAAGAGTGAATTCCTATCCTTTGAGTAGTGTTCTTTGTTTTTCTCTAATTTGGCGTGAAAAGCTGTATACCGGAGCAGATCAAACGTCTCTTACCACGTTTACCTCCGTGCTCACCTAAGTTGATGACAAATTGGGATCGTATAGTTAATACTTAACATATAGATTGTCCCATATATATGTAAACGCATGTCACACAAATGTTAGCCAAACAAGTAATTATCTACCTCCTATCAAATTAGATAAACTTTTTCAATAATAAATTATTGTTCTTTTTATAAGCAGTTTGATATTTTATAAATTGCTACTTCTTGACTTATCTTAACCACTTACTCAAAGCATTATGTGATAATAAAAGTAGTTGAATCAATAAAAGTAAATACAATGCAAATATTTTGTTATTTGCATTTTTCGGAACGTTTTCTAGGCCACTGAGCAAAAGATAACCAGGTACATGTAGCAGTGAACGACCTAATCATTACAGTCGTGTGAGTTAATTTGAAAGAAGTTCGTTTAAGATAAAATGTCAAATGAGATGACGCCACCAAAGTTATGTCAAACATAATTAATTTTTCACTGTATCCCCGTCAGTTAAAGGCGCAACGAATGAGGACTTAGTGAGTTTTACCATCACTGCACTTCACGCAACACGATAAAGCTGGTTCGTTTGGTGTCCATCAATATTTTTTTTCAAATCATACTTGTCAAGCAGCCTACGTTACAAAATTATAAGCCCTCATTGCCTTCTTACAGATACCACGGGAAAGTTTGACATTTTAATTCAGTCCATCCTCAAAGAACTTGAGTGCAGAAAAAACGATTCTTTCTTGTTATTTTAGATGAATAATTCCATAGCTGGCGCATTCACATCCTCAGAAGCCCACAATCTGAGTATAAAAAATTAACTGATTGCTTCCTTTGACATGCGTAATGTAAACCTACAGAGATGCATGTATTTGAGATAGTATCCATTTAGAATTATTTTTACTGTATGCCAAATGAGATCACGTTTTAAATCAAATAAAAAAGTTTAAACTTAATAAGCCCTGGATTACTCTCAGGCTTTGGTCAGCTTAAATTTGGAGAATTGTTTTAGTGACAGCGCCCAGGTAGGGGCAAAATCAACCTTTAATTTTCTTTGTCTGACTTCATTTAGCTGGTCTATGTAGATGAGTTTGAATGCTATCAATTTGCAGATTTCTGATATTTTTCGGATATACGTCTAGTAGTTTTATGAAAGTAGCAGTAAAACACCCAGAATCTATATATTATGACTAATGTAGGCACTAAGGCATGCCATTGTATTATTTTCATTTTGAAAATATTTTATTTTTTGAAACCGTTTTCCATTCCCGAATATTCATTTCGGCGAATTAACTTATCGGAACAACTAAAATACACAATTCATTTATTTTTTAGGTACGGTTGAACAGACGTCTCTGTAGAGCTATCGAAAACTGTGAATATGTGACTTTTTTCAGTAATAAAGCTGAGAAAGATGCGGTGTTTAATATCATTCTCTTTTTTGCTTCTTGGGTATCCGCGTAATTCAGTTGTTGACACTGCCTGAGATAACCATCATTCATTTGAAAGAAAATATGAGAAATCATTTAAAAATAGTTTCAAAGGTGAAATACCAAGCTAAATAAGTGAATTGATTTAAGCTTAAAATATCGAGTGAGCAGTAATCCCAGGCATTATGTTGGCTTATTTTTAAATATCTTAACCTCAACAGAATCAGCAAACATGACTGAAAACGTACTGTTTAAATAATCACCTTTTAACAAAGCACGTTAATATATTTAAATAGCATATATATTCAAAACGCTTGTCACGAAATTGAAGAGGATTACAACCATGTAAGTGTTATGGTGAACACACCACCCCACTGTATTCCATAGATTTACATTGATACTCTTCCTCATTAAGACATTAATCTTAAGAAATAATTGTTGACCTCTACGCATATGTGCGCCAAACTTTTTACCTTATTACAAAAACGTGGGATTTTTCACGAACCGTCTAACATCATCAACGTTATATGGATGAAATTGCTCGAAAAAGAGTGGACACGGCGGTAAACATTTGGTATGTCCACATGCGTGTAATTTGATTTTCAGAAAAAAAGATAAAATTTGTAATTTTGTCGACAAAATATGTCATTAAATTCCTAGTTGAGGGATCTCTCACGCAGTGTTGTACTTGAAATATTTTAACGTACTTGTTTGCATTCACATATCTCTTAACACTTGGATCCACTCACACATTTAGTTTTAGATTTCAAACATTTCGTAAGCTGCTTCTAAATTGTGCTCTTTCTCACAGCTGTACACATTCTGGAACAGCATTTATTTTTGCAGATAAACCTACATTTGCATAGAGTAATTAACACTATAAAAACATATTAGCCGAATTTAAGGCCTACTTAAGCTTAATATATACATGCGATTTATAAGAAAAAGTTTAACTGAAGTGAACATTAGTATTTTAATTCAGAGCGAGAAGTGATTGCGTTTAAACTTGTCTTGCTTGATCCATTAACTGTATGGCACATAATGCTCAACTTTAATTTGGGTATATTTGTTGTTTGTATTTCAAACTAACAATCTTTATGTCTTTAAGCACGCATATGACCATGAGCATCGACTTGCTTATGTTCACTGTACCTTCTGAGAGCCGGAATGGGGTGATGACAAGAAATTACTCATCAGCTTAACCTAAGAACTGTTAAGCCAACCTCCTGCTCACAAGTTTGTTTCTAAAGGTCATTTAACCTACAACTGCCTCATAGGGATAAGTTCAATAGCTATTGAGGTTAAGCTTATCAAGCTTTCTTATCGAGTAGTTTAGAAAGTTGCAGCTACCAAAGCACTTGGCAACATCACATTTTAGCATTCAAAAGAAGTCTCTTTTCTCTTTGTATTTGGTCATAATTTAATCCTCCTTGCTATATGATTCTTATGTTAGCGTGTTTTAAAGGCATAGGTAGAATTAAATACAAGTTTAACTCTGGAATCAATATGCTTACATGTTTTCACTAGTAATATCCTTGTCAGAAACAAATGTTTTGGCCAAAAGCGCGTGTTTAACTTTCAGATTGATTTCTAAGGAGCGAGACTGAACTTCAACCTTAAAAATATGAATCACCCCTATCAAAACATGTCGAACAAAATGTTTGATTGTGCTTAATTGTTGTGATGAGAGGGCCACATGCTGTGCTCAACATACATTGAGAAATGCGTGAGGGATTTTATGCATGATTCATACTACATGTAGGACCTTCCCAATGGTGTTAATCATGGTAGAACGTTGGTTTGTGTAGACTGAGTCAGAAAGGTAGATACCGACGACATTAATTGAATTTTTCATTAAGAATTTAAAGCTCAGCTTTGCAGCGTTAAGGCCACAGATATGTCAGCAAATAAAAGAGAAAACAGATCGGTCAGGGATCCCTCGAATAGCAGGTAGATATCCTTTGCTATACAAAAAGCCTGTAAAACTGCTCATTATTCTGTACAAGCCTATAATTTGCAAGATCTCTTTCAAAGTTCCATACAAGCATATCGAGTGATTTGCGTTTGACTGTTATTTTTCTGCTCGGTGAGTTATTGTACTTACTGACTATAAACTTTACTGATTTGGAAAGCATATACTCTCGGTATGGAGATTTCAAAAAAAGGGCAGTTCCAAACTCATAACGTTTGAGAACACATTCAACAAGATGCTCATTATAGGTCGATGACAAAAAATAATTAATTAATTATTTGAGGGGAACCGAAATAATTGACCAATACCGACGTAACAACGAAATACAAATGAGGCTGGAGTAACTTTTCAGCTTAAAAGCGTCTTTCCGTTTGGGAAAAATGATATGCATATCAAAATAAGATCCTACGATAACCATGATGATGATTTTGTTGTTACAAGTTGGTGGTAGCCATCGAAAAAGCAATAGTTACTGGAGTTCACAAAACACCCTCAGAGAACTCTGACCGTATTTTGAGATCGCAAATTTGCCTTCCAAAGCTTCCCATCTTATTTACTCACTAGTCTTCCAGTTAAAAAGGGCAGTTTGTAGTCAATTACAAACGGTAGTATGCAATAAGTTTTATCGTATGCTATGTTTTTGTCTTTTGTCAATAGTATTCGTAGTTCTCAGGAAAATTCTCAGACATGTTTGTTACGTTCGGTGAATACTTAACTAATTACGCATGTGACGCCAAAGTGCGCCTTGAATTTTAAAGAAGTTGGTTAGTCCATCGTAGTTCGCAATCGAATCCATACTTTCAGCCGTTATATGTTTCTTACACAGTTACAATAAACGGGGTTCATTTTATCTGTCGTATACCTATGATGATTACACAATTCATCAAGCCCTATAATTTTGCAGCAGTATTAGAACCTTTACTCTTGAAAGCCTCAATGCAAAACTTCGTAAACATGATATTAAGTAAAGACATTGTGATTAAAATAAATTTATCTAGTCGATTAGCTTCACATTTATAAAATTTGAGAATAAATTATTTATCCTTAAAATACGAACGCCAGCATAAACATTTGTGAATATCATTTACGCTGATAGGTAGGAGGCTGCTCTGAAAAATGCCTGTCTGCTACTGAGAATGAGTTAACTTGGAATGCAATTACAAGCTTTGAGATAACATTGTTGTGGCTAAAATGCATTCAGCTATTTCAGCTCTTGTTTCACCTATTGTGACGCCAACTGTTTGCTGAAAAAAACTGCAGATGAAAATTCTGGCCTAGTTGGAATGTGGAAAAGCCCTTTTGCGCAATTAATCTTCATTAAAACCGCCTTGCCTGCATTACTGCATGCTTTAAATAGTACTTGAATAGGAAAAATAAAATACACCGTTGCAGCCGTTGTCTTAGAAATGACATTGTTTATCATTTTCACTGAGTCAAGATTTTTATACGTATTTGCAGATATTTTCAACTGAACTCCTAACATTCAGGTTAAATCGACGATGAGGCCATGACAGGCTAAACAGCCATAGACGGATATGTAAATTGGCATTGCTCCTATTCAAAAGGACACTTGAGCAGCCCGTAATATCAAGGCTTTTGCTCTGTCATTTGCTTGCGATTTCCAGTTATGACTATCAATAATTACTTTGTAACTTAGTCTTTAGCATTAAAACACCTATTAAAGAATTCAGTTCAGATTGAAATTATGATAAAGTACTAAATACCAATTGAAATTCTTTGCTTATTAATACACTTATCCGTCTTTATTTGTTTTAAATATATTAAGGCATTTAACGAGGATGGGTAAGATGTCTTTCTGCACATTGCGTAAATTTTAGGACTGGTTAGTGAGCATGTAATCCGGGATCAAGCGGAATTCGGGTAGAATATATTATTGCAAAAGTATCGCCGGCAGTTAAAAGTTCTTCCAACCTAGACATAAGTAATAATTAAGTTCAAAATGTTTCAGCTGAGACGATTACTGTTTCTGGCATAAAGACGGTAAATGCCACTTTTGAAAGAGGACACTTTGGACGCTCACATGAAGATTTATTCGGCTACATGAAAACATATCCAAGTGAACGGTTGCAAATATCTGAGAGAAATTTAAAAAGCCATATTACAGGCCAGTTTTCTGCGTGCTAGATTATGTCTCATTAAAACGATAACCATATAGGTAATTTATGTATGTTCATGAACAAATTCTCTAAAAAGTAACGACGCCTTTTTATGCATAAAATTTGCGAAAGATGACCTTGTGGCCTTCTTGCCAGAAAAAGACGGTAATGAGGCACTTTTCGCTTGGCGAGCAACATAATTTGCAAGGAGTGTTTAACACATGCATCAAAATTCTCCACAATCTTATATGGAATGTCACCTGGCAGATTTGAAGTCTGTTATATTGCAACAAACAGTTAGAATTCGAGTTAAGGAAATAACAAATTACCGTTCTGATTGCATCAATTTTGTGAAACTGAAAGTGGGGCAGCCGCTTAGAGAAACGATGAACCGCAGTGGAGCACTTGGTTTATGCGTCTTTGTTAGGCGATAGAATCGAACCAGACCAGTAACTTTTGGTTTTATTTGACGCTGTTTATTCTTTGTCTTCATAATTTCGCGCTTCAATTCTCCGAGTATTTATTTATCTGACCTGCTACTGTCTCTGCTAATGATTCCTGTGCTTGTCTGTTAAATTCTCTGTCAAGCATCCACAAACCAAATGCCCCACTGTGAACAATTTTTGTCCTAAAAGTCAGCCCTATCTATTATTTGGCAAAATTGATATACTAGAAGTTGAAAGTCCTCGGTTCGCGCAGCCTTTCGATTTCTTGTAGAACTGCGAGGTTGAAAGATTAAATCAGGCGAAATTTTGGTCTCTTTCGGAGTACCGCCGTTATTAACATCCACAACTTAGATTTCGTCGCAAGAATTCCTGCGCGAGAAACTTGATGAGTTATACAACCACATGCAAGGCTTGGTCAACTTTGAGCACTTCATGAGGCTGGTCGAATTTAACCAAAATAATTATTCAGCTTTGCGTAAGAAGTACCTGAACAACTCAAAGGAACAGCAATTGGCCCCTCAACCTTCAGTTCATCAGACGAACTGGTTTAAAGAGAGCTGGAAATGGTGGTCTTCACCCAGAAAACGGCAATCCTTTGGCCCCATTACGTTGAAAAAATTGTTGTTATCGTCAGGAGAAACATGTTGAAGAAACGAAAAGGAGCAGCATCCTTTCCTTCATTGATCTGCCCTTCACACAAAATTTCAACGGCAAAATAGAAACAACGACCTACAGAAAGATAATAAACCTTTCACATCTCAGTTTTCGCAGAAACTATCTGGTGGATCATATGCGAAGTTGAATGAGAACACTATGTAAATGGATCCAAATTCATTGCAGCAACTTGAAAGAAAAGGCCTGTGAGGTCAAATCTCCGCAAACAATTTACGCCTCTGGAGGACCCTGAAAGACCCTAACATGGCACGCTCAGCCATATATCAAGGACGTGTCAGAGGCGACCGAGCGCATTGCTGCGGGAAAAGTTGTTGAACTTACACACCGGCATAGAACCCAAAGTGAAGACGGGCCAAGAGAAGTGAGGACCGAGTAATCCCAGCGATCAGTCGGTTGTAATGTATGGTATCCCATGCCTAAAACCGTCATTGTAACTACACAGTTCAGAATAAACACATACCCGGATAGCGCATTTACGAAATTAAGTTGGCTGCGCAGCGGTGTGACGGAGTATTGAAAATGGTTACCCATACCTACGAAATGGGTCATGAATTTAACTTCAGAGCCAAAGAGGTAATCGCCCACAGCAGAAGCCAGAAAATCCGTTAATTTATCGAAGTCTGGGCCTCCAATGTGTACTCCGTTAGTCGATGTATCGATCTGATGTCGGAATACAGAACCCCGCGCAGTAACCACCGAACTGACGCAACTGATGTTTGATTGACCTCTGTGCCGTATAACTGTTGCTTGTTTGTTGCCGTCTCTCACTCTGAAGAAAGACTGCAAGTCAGACAAATAAGGAAATGGTTCCAGCGATCGCACAGCCTTCTTCCCTAATAAGATGTTCAAGTTGAATGCAAAAATTCACCCCAGTTCGCATAGTTCGGCAAAAAATGCGCTCTTATTTTCCCCTCCAAACACAAGTCTTTTATTTTAGCTTGTCGGCCAGGACATTTTGCCCTATGAGTTATGTTGCATTATGCCCCCAATTATTCCGCATTACCCTGCTTCACAAAAACGTCGAACGTTTTCATATGAATTTTCATTTTTTAAAACGCTAGGTATGCAAACGATAAGACATCTTGAAGGCAGGCCGTTCACTGAGCACAAAAGACAGCATAGATGTTCAGCCTTGGGAGACACGATGGGGTAAAAGGCATGGGGAAATTAAATAGGCTGGAGGATGGCCAATCAGCACATAGGAGTTCTGAACACGCGTTCGTGACCTTGACCATTCGATCAACACGTGCTTGTGGCGTGTGGCCTAGACAGCAAGGGCAGCATTCAGTGCAATACTAGAAGTGGAAAAATGTATTACACGAACGATGAGTGATACATAGCTGTCATCCGTAAGCATTGAGAGAAAAGGCTCATGTGTAAACTAGGTGTGCTTGTGTGTGCGCGAAGTGCAAGATTATGCCCTCAAAACCCGGTCGGTGCTGTCTTAATGTTAATTATCTTGTAGGCCCATTCATGTGAAGATCCCTGTCATTTCTGTGCCTTCTGTGGCAGTGGCAGGTAAGTTGGAAATACTGGCTGGCAGCCGCAATCTTGCAATGGTCCTGCCGTCAGTGCAGTAGATCCTCAGGTAGCTGATTGAGCCTGGACGTCTGCTGGCACTGGAAATACTTTATGGATGATGAGTGTTCTTTGGGTCCCGTTGGTGTAACCCATTCGACTGGCACAAAGATTTAATAAAAAGTGAATAAGGACCAGCACGTGGTGTTTCAGTGAAGGCTGGTGAGTGACGCTTTAAATGACGATGTTAATAGTGAACTACGATGTGGAAAATGGACTAGTCCAGGTTGATCTGAAAGTGCCCAAATAATTCGACTAGGTCAATCAAAATCGTAGACTTTCAGACATAGTTGTTTTGGCTGAATGGTTAAGTCGTCATCAGGTGCGCTGGATGCCAAGTTTTATCCTGCGCCACTCTGTTGGCACTGAAGCTGCTGCAGCACATTTTTCGGCATCCCATAAAACGAGCCATTTATTGCATGGTCTTCCCATATTTCACGGTCGAGCTGCAAGAGATGTACATTTTGTGCACCTTCAATGCAGGAACATATACCAACATAATCAAATAATTGGTATTTAGGAAGATGCTTAACAGCCGTCCAAATAACTTAGTGACTTCGGTATAGCACGGACGCTGGGTACGCATATTTTTATAGAGGACTAAATTGCCAGGGATCCTTTATTCCTACGTCATTTTTGTGTTCTAAGGAGACAACTGAGCCAAACATCGTTCGGTTTTCTTGCTTGCATCGAGTGCGCTGTCACATTTCCGTCCTGTAGGGAATTTTAATCAAAAACCAGTCCTACATATCCTCAGTTTTGTGTTAATACAAATGACATGACGAGCACAGACTGTGTGCCATTACCTGTCTACGGCATAGCTTGATAGTGAGATCAACATCAAAACTTCCTCACCGATCGTAACAAGCTGAATTGAGAAGAAATAGATGCGATCACTGGGACATCTGCTTCTTCTTAATTACTTCCTGGGATTCACATTTTCGCTTGTATCGGCATGGTCTGAGTTAAACTTTCAGGTACATAAATGCGTACACACGGGTAAGTCACGTTCCATGAATAGCTATCATTTGCACTCTGAACTCCATAGTACTGGCTGATACCTGTCTATAGCCTTTTCTATGTGTTAAGATTTAGCCCAAAAGCGAAATGCCTGGAAGCGCATTGCTCCAGAGCTGTCGCATTTCCGCATACTGTATGCGGTTATCCAAAGAGGCTAGCATTTGATACAATCTTTACTGTCCGTTTGAACGGAATTTTTAGAAAATTTTGGTTGTTTCGACCGTTACTTCCACACCGAGCCTCACGATTAGCGTTCATCAATATAGCTAATAACGCGTGGCTGATGACGATGCGAGGGCAGTTACGAGCCTGTTTCACAAAGGGCTTCAGAAACTGGTCCAGCTAATTTAATGCGCATTTTCCTATCATATTTAAGTTTTGTTATTTGTGTAAGCAGTTTCTGGCATACGAACTTCAGCATGAGGCCTTAAAATCCGTCAGATTTAGCGGTTTGAAAAGCACTTGACAGAATGACAAAGATAAACAGAGGCTCACCACCGTTATTAACAAATTTCCTTGCAACTGGCAAGATGTGAATATCATGCGAATTTATCCACAGCAGTTCGGGAACAGTCGTCAACTTCATGCAAACGATTACGTCGTCGAGTATGCATTCAAGCAAATGAAAATAAAATGCAAGAAAATATAGCCTGCAATAGGCAAGAAAGAGGTTCGGCTATAGTGGTTTCAGATATGATCCTTTTCTTTTCAATAGTGGATATTGACAGCCGTTATATCCTTGAAGTCTTGCGGAATTTGTCCTTCTTTCTGCACCCCTAAGATAATAAAGTCGGTATCTTCACATTCTGGTGCATATCAATTTTATGTACTTAAACTCCAAGTAGGTCAGCGATCGGGCGTCTGTCTCCGATTGGTGGGCGCGAGGAAGGCGGTTACTTCACCGCATGCACATCCATGTTTGTAGTCTGTTTTGAGAGTCGGCTAGTAATTTCGCACCTCCCACAGACTATCCAACTTCCTAATCGGAAGTATGTGGTTTTCTTGCTATCAGTTCTGGGAGGGAATCTGAATTTCTTCGTCGATGTCCGCAAACATACCGTAGAGCTGAGAGTTTATGCATCTAGGCGATTCCAAAGCAATGACATCAATCTGGTCTCATTTGGTTCTGCCAGATTTGCGTTCATTTAGATGTCAAAATTGAATCTATCCTCTTTTATACTCAGCATTGCCGTGTCTTGTTAACTTGGCAGTTTCTTACCACAAGATTTCCTTGGGGTTGCAGTTATGGTTCAGGCTGTGCATTTACAAGGTTGTGAATTCTAAAGCAATTTCACCTTGTCATGAGTTAATCACACAGATCTCATCTATTGACGAACACCTTATTCACAATGAGATAGAGAATGCAGCCATATTGCCCTAGTTTTGATTTAAAGAAGGAAGATGATTTCGATGAGAAGCTAACCTTCTCTACGCGCATACTACAAGTGAAGTCGGGTGCTGTTGTGACGGTCTACTCCGTGCCCGACTAGCACTCTACCAAAACACTCGGTTTGTTCCGATCTTGGCACAGTCTCATGGAGGGCTAGAGAGGGGCAGATATTTGTGGAATGCTATAGTTATATTTTGTCATTGGCTGTGGTGATTGCGTCAAATGAACCTGCTAGAACTTTGTTGCTGCGCTACGCAAAATGATCAATATTACTCCCAGACAGTCCTCTTAAGTGAAATGAAAACAGAGTAATGAAGATAGTCGAGACTATTTGTTAGACAATTGCAAGTACACTAGGCCTCACATAAAGGGTTCGGTCGGCCGTCAATAGAAAACATGAACTTTGATATTGGACAATTGCTTAGACAACAAAAAGAATGATTAGTATATAAGAAACTGTGACTTGAGTCGAAAAAACCGGCGTGAAAAACGGGCATCGAATAAAAAAAAACCAGGGATCTATACAAGATATTTTTAAATTGCTAGAGAGCTTTATGACTCTATAAGGACAACATGTTATCATCACTGCTGTTTCACCCACCTCCAGTCTGAGAATTTGAGTGAAGTAAGTTTGTGTCCTATCTAGGGATACCCTGGTCAAAACATTTCCCGATATTCCAGTATATACGCAAGTAAATTCCCTCCCAGTTACACTTGAAATAAAAATCTACCATTAAATGAGACTCGCATGCATGAAAATCGGTCCAAGGAAATGTTTTGAAGCTCAGTACAAACAAAATATTTCCAGTGGAGAAATCACTTCGCCTACGAGCATTCGAAATTCGGGCATACCACGCATACGAATATGAGGTTATGCCTTCGATATTTGACAGCAAAGCAGTACAGCATGTAGATCTTCAGCAGGAGTCCTCACCATCTTGCTGCCATGAACAGTCTCGCCTTCATTGTAACTGGGATTCTTTGTTTACCCCAACCCGCGGCATAAAAGTTAAGGTTTCCATAACCTGTCCGGCTCCTGAGGCGCTACTTATTATAAGGTTACATTTGAGTTTTAAATTTTTTTGCTAAGGTCAGTGGCAAGGACATTGTAACACAGTTTAGAAATGGGGGTTGCATTACCACACAGCTGGAGGAATTTCATCCTCATTTACCTGAACCAGTTGCCACGGCAAGCGCCATAACCCACGAAATATCGAGTTCAACCTTCAGGTTATCAGAAAAACACTACAGTTTTGTTCCAGAATTGGTCAGCATGTTGCACAGTCCCAAGCTGTTTGGTTAACAGAAACGTTCGTTTGCTTGGCCGAGTCTATTGAACACCTTCCATGTTTATTTTTCAAATGATTAATCCTCTTAACAAATATGTTTTTGAAGCGCTGATTAACGTTCAATTAGATGGTTGTTCTGAACTGCCCGTTATAGCGCATTCTTAAGCTATTTTTTTGTCATTGTACGTTGAGTTTTCCTGCAGCTCCCACCCTTTAGCAAATGGCACTTAACGTATTAGCTACTGCAGCCCATCTCGTAGTGAACTGTTTTAACCCAGCCTTGTCACGCGCGCGTGCGCACACGATGGCAAGGGAAACAGTGTGCAGAGAAAGTAGGCTTAGAAGCACCCTCGATCGATGTGGATTTGCCCAACACCAGTGGCCGTCAGGCTGCACAAAACTCCACGCAGAAGCCGAGACAACGAACGCGAGAAAAAAATCGATCAGACTTAGCTCGACAAGTTCAGTCTGTAATTCAAAATACTGATCGATATTCGCAGTATACGCTTTGAAAATGGAAAGCCGGCCAAGCGTTCCAAAACTTCAGCGACAATGCCTATTCCGGTGAGCATTTTACACTTATTTGAATTTCATCCGGGTACTCTTACATTTGCGAATCTGAGCGTGAAATATACCAGTCATGCACGGCTGCTTTTCACCACTGCGGCTAAGAAAATACCCAAGCATGGAAATTTGGCAACTGACGGAAATCACTATCCTGATGACTAGAAAGCCGGCCTTTATTGCGTCCGTCTTAACGTAATCTTATGGTATTCGTCATTATTGTGGGCTCTGCGCGAAGTCAGTCACAGGTCTGCGACATTTGGTTTGTGTTACTTGCCTACTGCGTCACTTACTGCACGACATCTCACTTCCAGTCAACTTCTTTCGAGATTGTACCGGTTTGACGCTTGAAACGAAACAGCGGGATATGCCCATTTTGAGGAGAATTTTCACCTCACTATTTTGACGTGCACATTCCTCACGCAATACGATCCTTGAATCAGTAGATTTTACGCTGAATAAGACCAGTAATTATTGATAAATAGAGAGCCAAACTATGGTGGTTCATCCGTAGTGCTCTCGAATTCTTTTCAACTAAAATAAGTGGTCGTGTGGTTCATATCTCCGTTTTGGCAAAATGGCAGAAATCTTTCTCGATATGCGCAAACGTTAAGAGATTTCAGCCACTGCCTGAGTATGATTAGAGGCATAAAGTATGGTGCGCATGCCACTTAAACATGGCAAGACAAAATCGTGAAACAAAACTGTGTTGAGAGTACCGATTTTTCATATGCACAGAGGTAGACCTTATCATTGTTGCACCCTCCTGGCTAATAATAAAAATTCAGAAGAGCGCATTCGTGTATTTGACTTTGGCGAGATGCAGAGAAATTATTGTGGCATTTAGTTTTCTTTGCTTCCTGCTTTCACTAAAAAAACACAAACCCATTCATAAGGTATAGTCTCCCATTCATTTAGGAAGATAAAATGCACTTTGTACATAGCTAAGACTGGACCTTCAATTAATTGTGCTGTGAGTATTCTGCAAAGACATTGTTTAAAACAATCTCCAATTATTTTAAAATTCTATTCCAGCGGAAACATAAGATATGTGATTATATATATGGCCTAAAATGGTTTATGCAGGAAATTGAGTTGTGAATATTTCCATTAAATAACAATTTTCTTATTTACGTTTTTGATTTTAGAGGTGCTTTCTGTAATTGCGTACAAGCTTCCTTTTTATTGCGTAGGAAAGAACTGAGTTTTTCTTCAAGAGGACAGTTTTCGTCCATTTGTAGAGTACCTTTGCGTAAACAATATATGTAAGCGTTTGCAATGAATGCAATTTTTCACCAGTTTTCAGCAGTTGTAAGAAAATAGTTTTAATGTTTCCTAGACCAAGCATGCATTTTTGGAAAATAAAGTGTCAGTTGCTGTTCCATGCTGAAATATATACAACGCATTAGAGTCTGCTCCACATATGCTTGATTACCACAACTATTTAATGGAAGATTTTTCATGAAATCGTGAAGAATTTACCATGCTGAGCCCTAGAAATTGCACTCTGTCAAGTCTTGTAATGCATTTACCGGAAGAGAAAATAATGATAAGATTTTCTTACATTAGCTTTGCTGTGCAACTTACCCTAACCTATGTCCCTGCATGTTTATACAAATAGACAAATTCATTAAAATGAATAAAGCTATGAATCATTCCAGTTTCAATCTTCGATAATTTTGAATTTAAGTCAAACGTGTCTTATCTATGACAACTCCGGTTATCGTATGTGTAGAATATGGCAAACGAAAGAAATAAGTTATTCGCACATCTTAAATCTTTGTTAAGCTCAAGATTTTCGGTGAAGAATAATTGTAAAATTTAGAATTTTTATGGCCAAAATAAAATGTTACTTTAAAATATTTCCTGTACTGAAAATAGCAAACTATACCCATATCCTTCGTAAGCTGCATCCATTCGAGGTACATTTTGCCGTACTGTAACCACGGATGAAAAGGTAAACGTTTGTCAAACGAGAAGTAATATCGCATTGAAAATTCAAAATGATTATCAAAGCATTTTCAAACAAAAAGATGTCATATTTAAATCTGTTTTGCAAGAAAACAAAAGGCAAAGTCAATTTTGCGAAAATATAAGTGTTTTCTGTCAAAAATGTGCACGTTGAAACAATACATGTTTCGTTTTGTCAACGCTGTTGACCAAACGCATGTCGTACTCCCAAATAGGTAATTTTTTATGTCATTAAGAAATAAACTTTACCTTTTTGTGAAAGGAAATTTTTCCTGACCGCTTCTTCAGCCATGCTTAATTGGCATACATCAGTGAAGTGCTCGTCTTTCTAAACTAAACTAACGCGTCATTGAATTCTATATTCACTGGAAATAACTTTTGGCAAGTAACATATACAGTATGAAATCAAGAAAGAGCGTATTTTGAAGAGCTTCGTTTACATTGCATGCCCAACATCAAGTGCTATTCTTTTTGCCTAACCGTTGCTATCTTGGCATAGTGCCGCCCAACTCTATTGACAGGAAACTGATCATATTCGATTCGTAAATTTCTCAAACTTTCATTGTTAATGTCGGTCAGATGATATTTTTTTAGGTCTCATCTATCAACAATGATTATATGACAATTGCTTGCCATTACATTTTGATAAATTTTAAAGATTCATTTGAATAAAAACGAATCTAACATTAATTAAATCTTTGTTTTAGGTCGAAAATATGGCCTACTGTCTTGCGAAACTGCGATTTGGTTGTTGGTAAAACTGCGTGATTTTCGCAAGTGCAAATATTTATTTTACTAAAAAACACTGCGCAACATAATTGCAAAAGTATTAAATATAATTTTTGGCTGGAGATTAATCGAAAATTGCCGGAAAACTGAGTATTTGTTATAATTTTGGTTGGATAACGAGGTTTAAATTACAAAGAAATCAAAATTTATTAATGTGCTCCACTTTTGGTAACCTTTATGCACTTCTAGAAACTGATTGTCTTGGTATGGGTATGGGTAGTATCTGCAAAATAACAGCCAAAAAAGTATGGCAAGTTAAACGAAAGTGCCATTTTGAGCATTCGAAAAAATAAGGGGATGTAGTCTGAAAAGGTAAAATATGGCCATGTGTCGCAGGTTAGATCACGTCCAACGCGACAATTCCTGAGTTGTTAGTCAGACACGAGAAGGTATAAATAATGTTAAGTGAGAGAGAAAAGTGGCAGTTTAATACAAACTCATTAAAAGATCACTGCATTTTAAATTGACGGGATAAAACGAA
This sequence comes from Schistocephalus solidus, assembly GCA_017591395.1. Taxonomy (NCBI): domain Eukaryota; kingdom Metazoa; phylum Platyhelminthes; class Cestoda; order Diphyllobothriidea; family Diphyllobothriidae; genus Schistocephalus; species Schistocephalus solidus. Next base: position 47,225 of record WEDG01004544.1, read on the forward strand.
TTCAAACTGCTAGTGTGCGGTGCAGAACCTTCAGCAAAAGATCAAAGGCCTTTTAAACCGAGGTAAGTTGTCACTACGATAACAAGACCTTAATTTGCAAAATATGAAGAAAACTGCTGAATTACTTTCAATTATATTAGCTTAAGATTTTTCAAAAAATTTTTTTCTATTTGGTTTTATTTTTCCACGTGAGACATGCATTCTGTTGAACGGAGTTCAACCCGCTTCCTCCGTACGCACATCTTACTTTTTTGTAGGCGTACTATGTGACCTCTTTGGATTTGAGCAAACTTCCTTTACTTTTACATTTTGTTCTTGATATCCCAATACTTGAACTTCACACGAGGGCTTTTTAAATATCGTGGGCATTACATATGGCATTGCAAATGCCACTTTAATGTTTTTGATAGCTGAACAATTAAAAAGGCCGTTAAAATCATATGCATTAGCAAATACTGAAGAGACATTTCAAATAAACTGTCCATGGAAAAATGTATTGATAGATACTTATGCTAAACGGCGAAAACATTATTCCTGTTTGTATAACGCACTTCATATTAATAAAACGTCCTTAATGAACGTTATTATTCGGAAAATATTTAAGCATTTGCTGAACACCTGTGGTCAAATGAATGAGGTAATTGTTTAGACACATTTGAACACACTACAAGAAAACCAAAACAATGCAAATCACAGACATTTGTGTTCTAAAGACGTAAGAAATAATTCAAGACACCAGTATCTGAAAAAGCATTTATCGTGCAGCTAACTAACAAGGAGCACCACGATGTACGTGTGGCTTTGTTCCATTTAAGTCATTTGTTAAATAAACATTGAGTAAATATATTTTGAATTTTTACAGCAACAGCTTTATCCGGACAACAGCATTGAGTGTTGCCTTAAAAAGGCTGGTAAAGAGTGGCTTTTGCATATTTTATCAAGTAAATTATATGGAGAATGCGTACACAAACTAGAATGCCTTTTTTATTTTATTAACATTTACCAATATTTTTTTAAATTTCGTTTAAGAAGGTGACTTTTTGTGAACTTCGAAACTAGCGGATATCGTGAAATATTATATTTCCATTATAATTTCTGAGCCTAAAAACTCTTTAACTTAGCAGTAACAAAATCAAAGGTCGATAAGCAGCTTTTTGGAAAATAAGGGAGTTCACAGAAATCATGAATTCATTCATCTGCGAGGAGCCTTAAAATTCAAATGCTTATAGTTTTGCATATCCCGATGTTGGTCAAAGAATTAGTTATCTAAGTTTATATTTATCTTTCAAAAATTTAAAATATTTTATGCACAAAGTTAGATTGCCATTGGCCATAGAATTAATTGAAAGTTGGCCAAGTCTTTATTTGTTCGGCGAAACGTGTGACATGAGCGACGATTTTCGAAAAACCCTTATATCTGAGAAAGTGGTTGCATCAAAGTTGCAGGTCATTTGATTAAAAATGAGCCATTATAGCTAACAAAAATTACATTAGGAAATTTAGATAAATTTATAAGTGAAGTAATTTTTCTTCGTGAAAGCAAAAATACCAGAAAAACATAAAAATCGTCAACATTAATTAAATCTAATGTTCAATAGTGGAAAGTGCTTTTCTGGCAACAAAAGCCAACTGAAGCAAACTTTTATAATTTATATTACGAAACTGTCCATTAAACCAAGATTTAAGTCTTTGAAGAAGCACTACGGTAAACTCTACCCTGTCTGGTTGATTAATTCATTTTAAGTAATCTTTTCAAGTATGCAAGAGCAAATAGAATTAGGCCTGCCATTTAGTCTAGCTCTAAATATAACCCCACACAAAATTAAATGCATGGCAACGTAGTTCTAGATCCTGTTACGTTTTATTGTCCATTTCACGTCCTCTTCAAAGATTTTTAGAGTTCTTATAATAATTGCGTTTAACCACTTTGTTACCGCATGCATACTAGTCAAAACCACACCCCAAACTAGTGAATAAATTTTAAATTTAAAATGACAAAACTATAGTTGAGAAAATTTAAGTTACTGATAGTACACTTTTGCTTCTATAAATCATCATTCTGATAACACAGCTTTTTATGCCGGGCTCAGTATATATTTTTTTACGGATAACCCTATAATAAGGAATTTTTGAAACCAAATGCGTTCTTCAATTCTTAGAAGAAACCTGAATTTAGATATTTTATATCGACTGAACTTCACTGACTGACAAACTGAAGTGCAAGTTCGCGAAATTGGGTTCTTGAATCCCCTAAGCAAGCCTTCCGTAACACACGAAATGGCGTTGCTGACGCGGAGATAGCTAACCGGATGTAATGAAAGACCAAACGTTTCTTTTATCTTTGGACTTTTCTTAACAGAAAAATATCTATTATTGCTTTGCTCCAGATCAGGACACTACATGCGACATTTTGACATTGCATGAACAAAGTTTAACAAATTTTTCTAAACCCCACCATTCAAAATTTAGCTGCTGCGCTTCAACAGTTTCGCAACTAATAAAAACTTTACTAATAAAGGCATTCTTAAGTTTACAAAGTTTTGCCTGTTATAAGCAACTTTCCTTTTAGCGATAGACAATGAATCGCCACTCCTGATTGTAAAATGGCTGTTCGATCGAACCACATGGAGAAATTCTAAGTCAAAATTCAGTAATCCTGGTCATGGAATCCAGAAACCATTTCTAATTCAATTAAACCATTAAGCTATTGTTTAAGGCGTTCTTTCGTTAGTCACCTTAGCTTTTCTTCTTGCAGACAATTACCTGAAGGAAAGTACTCATGGTATTCTTTAATTTGAGATGGTCTCAGACGGAAATGCATCTATATTTTGGGGGCAAAAAACACGGTGAACAACGGGGTGCTCAGCTATATCGTGGAGAGAGCATTCAAATCTCCCTCATCAGCTTAATTCATTTTCTACACAAAGATTGATGCACACAACACACGTCTTCCGTTGATCACCTGTGCTGATGCCATGGCATCTGGGAAACAAGCTGTAGCTTATTATGAAAAGCGACCATCTTATTCATTACAAGATGTAGGAGTATTTCGGGGCATCTTGTTGATCTGATGTGTATATAATTAAAATACGAAACTCGTTTTTGCCATTCTCTGATCAGTACTTCCCCTAAAAAAGTTGTCTTAAAGTAGGCAAAACGTGTTATACATGCCTTTTTGATTATTGAAAATGCAGCATTTATGTGAGAGCTCCAAAACACAGCGTCATGGTACTGAGATAATACTATTTAACCCGCTTATACCTACTTTCGCACTTTGTGGATCTATTTTTTTCAGTTGAAAACTACAAAAAGGCGAGAGATGGTCATTTGTCTCAAAACTTTTGCCATAACCTGAAATAATATACCCGAAGCTATTCAACCAGAGAATCAGCATAGCAGACTGTTAGATTAAACAAAAGTTAAGTGCACCACCACTTTAAAGCTAAGCTGCACGCTCAGGTCCAAATGGACCGCAATTGCCTTTGATTGACCCAAGAAGGCTGTAAATACGGCCTCTTTAATATTGTTTTTTTTACTCCAATTGCCTTGTCCAGCACAAAATGTGGTAATTGCTGTCATATTAAAAAACGTACGTGGAGGATGCAACAGGACAAAACGCTAAATAATAACGCCCTTTGTAAGACTTACTTAACCCTAGGTTTCTATCGTAGGCTTGTTGGTTAGTAAAATAGGCATTGTATTTTGGAATAATAGTAATAAATTCATGTTTTTGAAGCAAAACCGCTGTTGACTAGTTCAAATGGCAAATTCTCTGTTATGCAATTATCAGTCAGCGATCTAAACTCGTAAATGGAAGGTGGAACAGCGATTCGCATTGTCACACTGCAATCAAGTACTAATGTTGAAGACTTTACGCAGGTTAATTTTAGCAGTATCAGTCGGAGCAGAGCTTTGCTTTACCGTCTCTTATGCGGTGGAAAATTTTGAGAGCGTTCATTCTTTTATCTGCACTTATTTTCGATTGGAGCGGACAAGTCTTTTCATCTGCTCTCTAACTTATAAAATAACTCCTGTCACACACAGTTTGTGCAAACCACGCCGGTGATGGGTATTGAGAGTGTGACGTAACATATATGACGTAGAGAATTGAATGGTTCAACGGGCTGAATTGGTCGAACGATCAATGAAAGGGGCCATGCTGATTGCGGGCCCAGGTAGCGGACTTCAGTAAATCTTTCGAGTTAAATAAAACAATTGACTGTTAGAAGGTGTAGCATCTGAGAAGTGGTTGAACTCGGAGCCCTACAATCAGCAGGCCAAATTTATGGTTGTAAGTAAAGACAGAAGACACCAGAATGAGGGATTTAATGTAAACAGAACCCCAAGCTGCTTTCTCAGATAGCAGTGTCCACTGGTGAAGCCACAGCTAGTGTTGTCTGCGTCCAGGCGCACCCGAGAGAGAATGCAACAGTGGTGGGAGCTTCTTAAATGGGTCTGTGGGGCAAGTTAACTATTATTTAACGGATGTGAATAGCATAAACCGAGGGGTGTCGTGTCTAGTGGCCATTTCTGCGTCGGCCGTGGGGTGTGCTCTTTAAGTGGCGCTTGGGCAGCCAGAACTATCGGTACGCACGTGTGTGTGCGAGTGAAACGCAATGAAGTGTCTGCTGTTCAGTGTAGTTGGAAACCGCTCGCTGCGAATTTGCATGATCTTTAGGCTATGAGCCTTGAGCAAGGACGCCGGACCTTCTGGCGGGCCACAGCTACCCGCCAGAAGCGGAACGAAGGGAATGTGTGGGTTTGGGGCAAAATATGAGATGGGTGAAATAGTCTAATGAACATGAGGGTTTGAGACCGTTTGTAGTGTGACAGGAGTTGCTCATGCTGGAGACCAGGCTGATGCTGCGACCTGGCAGAGGGGCATCAGCCGGAATTTGAGCTTGCATGATTTCGACAACGTTTGCCTTTGAGTTGGCACTTTGGTAGGAGAAAAGGATATTTTGGACACAAGGCATCCCAATGAGAGCTGTGTCGAACGAATGCGTCAGTGAACTAGGTCAACAGTCATTCAGACACAACTTTGGGATAGATTAAAGCACCGGATGTTTCAAAATTGAGTGATGCCTATTCGCTAGCATGTTGAGTGCACTGAACTAAAGCACAGATTATGGTTTCAGTGGTAATTGGGCGGAAATGGGCCTCAAACAAAAACGAAATAAGGTAAGTTATCGGAGCACAACCACCACTTAAACCCTACATGGTAACACAAAGTTAAAAATGTCATTTAATGTTAGATATTCAATCTATCTTATGTCGGAATTAGTAACGTCATTTTGTCGGCATAAGAGGATATTGGATGTTCCGTTAACAGGAGATTCTAATCCATGTCTTTCTTGTCTTTTTGGATATCAGGTCACGATTATTGGTCGAATAGCACTGTTGTATCTATGGTAGAAATAAAAAAATCGAGTATATATGTCGCTCGGTTTAATTTACGTCATTTATACCTGCAGAAAATGGACGTTTTGATAAATTCAGCGACTTTGATAAATCCTTGAAAAAGTCCGTGCCTCTTCCAGATACAATTTGGAAATAAATTGATAAAAGACAATTAAAAAGGGATTCATCATATTTTTCCTAACAAACCGCAAATTAAGTTTTAACGATCTGCTTACAGCAGTTAAGATTTCTTAATGTGCTTGAATCAATAGCAACTTATCTGCATAAATAAATTAAAACTTAATCAGGAACTTGTTTGCCTTAAATATTATTAAGTCAAAAATATTCTAGCTCCTTCAAGGAAGCTTGCAATATAAGCAGAGAAAACGCAGGTTTTATTTAGTCCCTTTAGAGAATCGTTTTTGACATACTAGTTTTAAAAACAGAAAAGATGAAAAGGAGTGCAAAATAAAATTTGAATTCCAGCAATACCGATTAACTGATATTATCTGGGATTTCACCAGAGCTGGAGAACGAGGGCTGATATTCTTTGCCTTTTCAAGCATTAAATATTAGTCGGCAATCCGGCCATGGTGGGTGAAATTGGTTTATGTGCAACTTCCACTTTGAACGGCAAGAAAATACTCCAAGCAAATTCCGAGGCATTTTGATTTGCAGCGTCTCACACCGAAACCAAAACTAACTGCAACCCAGTTTTTTTATCTCGCTTGTGCGCTATAAAATTGACAAATGTTTTTCTAGCTAATCATCTAACCGTGGTAATGCAATTCTGCAATTTTCTTTTCTGGTTCAACGTAGTACGATTTTAACATATGGATATAGCGTTGTAACAAGTTGCGGTTGTAACAAGTTGCGGTTGTGGCTGCTTTTATGGTTGCTGTTGAATCTTAAAATTTGCGCATGGTTGTATAAATCCTGTAATTTTTAGAAGATGCACTAAGAAAAGTTTTCAAAAGGATAAGTGTATCAAGAAACGTCTCGTTTTCGATCGTTATTTTTATAATCAGTTATCTTTTGCGGAACATGGTGCCGTTCTGATCCCTGAAACCAAAACTCTTAGCCTTTTTGATAAAGTTATCACGTGTGCTGTTGAAAATTTATAAGTTACAATTTATACATAAAAGAAGTAAATGCGAGCCCCAATATCGGGTAATACATGTTAACTAACACAACAGCCTGATGGTGAATAACAAATAAATGTAGTTTTGCGAACAAACTAGCTATAAGACTCATTACGAACTCTTGTGATACGCAAAGAAATCAATAACTTTGAAAGCTGTTTGGTTATTCAATGCGCTCTCTTGGTATATAGTTTGCTAAAATACTGCTTGCCCCGACAATGGTTTCAAGCCAGCCAGTGAAGTTTTTATTCCATTGACCAAGTCGTGCGTTTTTCAATGCCTCATGGAAAGAGAAATTTTTCATGCATCACTATAGATTAGCAATTATCTACACTGCACACGGCTATGTTTACTCCACAAATTGACATGTTTACATGTAGAGATTGTTAGATCAATTATCCTAGTTAGAAAGATAATTTAAAAAACCTTTGTGACAGGAAAATAATGACAGGATTTTATGAATTTCATATAATTTACAATCCACTTTTTTTTGCTTGTAAACTTACGGAATGTTTTACCTCGTATACAAGACTTTTCTTCCATTTTCTTCAAAAAACTTGAAGACTGATTTTGCGGTGCATTTTGTGAAAAGAAATGGATTTAAAAATATGTTCGCCTCGCTGGTAGAATGTTTCGAGATTCTTAGATTAAGTCAAGTCAGGTGCTTTATTTTTCAAATTTAAATCAATCTCCAGTTGCTTAAATATACTTGGATTCGTTCGGTAAATACAAACTTAACAGAAACAGCCACATTATCCATTAGTGACGCACTTCATACAAGGCTTAAATCGTCCGAAATTTCATTCCTATGCTATCGCCTTGATCTTCGATATTGCTTGCTAAAAATATATTCCAAAATGAACACAAAGAACTAAGGGCTTAGCGCATACTAGCAAATACTCAAACTCAGATACTTGTTAAATAAAAATTCTTACCCACTGTCAAAAATCTAAAAAATATGAATTAAACATTAATAGTTTGACTACATAATTTTGCAAACGTGGAAAGACAAATGCAGTATCTAAACAAATTATTTCTGTCATTATCTTTGGCCTTTCCTTCCGTTTATTTTTAATGTAAAACTGAAAATAAATCATTCAAAGGGGGCCCCTTGAATGATTGTAAAGCAATTCCCCTCCTACTCTCTGGGGTAGTAACTACTGTAAAGACGTCCTAGTTAAAATATTATTCTCAACTCCGAAATTTAGACAAAACATTTTGATATGCAGGAAACAAATATGCACATAGACATGTCTCCTCAGTGCGAAAAGAAGCGGGAATATTTATGCACTCCTGTATTACAAAATTTCTGAAGAAAACGCATACACATGAACGCTTGAATGAACTACAAGCTGAGCAAAATGAAATTAAGAACAAAAAACAGTGCTGAAAAATTGATTTAAGCAGTGATGTTTTCACTGGATGTGTCAGCCAGATGGCAACGTCAATCATTTGAAGTTCAGAAATAGGCATAATATATATTAAAAACAAATGAGAACTGATTTTTACCAACGGCTTATCCAAATATTTTAACTGTTAAGTATGCATGGGCAAAATAGACCAGATAGATTGAAAGATGAAAATTAATAAACAAATTGAATTTTTCAATAGAGCATTAGCCTGCTTAATGAGAAAAGAAGCCTTAAATACACACGGTTAACTATATTCTGACATGCAAAAAATTAGATTGCATCTCAAGTTTTAAATAGAGTCCCCATTCCAAAATTCTAAACGCCTTGTAGTAAGCAAGTAACCCGCTTATCATTGTATCTTTATTTGTTCTCCGGCAACAGCTAACAAGTAGGAGTACTGGACCTTTCGAGGTTATTTTAATTAGGATATGATAGTATAATTTGAGCAAACAACATAATCGTTCCTTCAATCCAGCAAAAGTATGATTAGAAAACATTATTAACCTATCATAAAAAAAGGTATTTGTGTTTAAAAATCGCTTAATTTTAATTGACATGTTGAGTAAAAACCCAACAGTTCGTATAAGCTGTCTAGTATGTTTGGCTTGCTTGATGAGAAATTTTCATATAGAATTGGCCTAGCGCTTAGAGCTCTGACCTCAATTTACCTTTCGTAGCCTTCCATCACCTGTAATAACAAACATGAAATTGAGGGACGTAGTCACGTCATTTATTGTACGTAACACAGGGAACAGTAAGGTAAACTGCACCCAAGAAATGCTTTTGGCCTGTATTGCAAATTTTTTTGAGGTCGAAGAAAGCGTAGGAAGTGTTAATTTTAGTTCTAAGCTGCAAATTGCTTAATAAACTTAAATAAAGTCAAAAAGAAACAGTTCGATGGAGGAATACAAGCAAATTGTATAGGAATAATTAAGCAAAAAATTTATTTTGGCAATACTTAAAGCCGCTTTTCAGCCGCTTTCTTATTTTCGTGAAGAATTGAGCATTCTTTAACTCTCAACAAAGGAGGAATGAGAAGAAGAACCAAAGGCCTCTGTCGCAAATAAGACAATTCGTCTGGCTTCTACCATTTTTACTGCCAGCATTTGCATTAAAAAAACTACTTGACCATCTTAAAACCTTGGAGTTATTACAACATCCTACAGACAGGAGGGATAAATGATTTTATTTCAAAAGGTTTTAAATTATTTTGTGCCCGATGAACATGTGAAGGTTCGATGAGACCAAGATAAAAATTACAGTGAACTTCTGACGAAATATCGCAGAGTGAAATTTTTTGCTCAGGTCGAGGCATTAAAACCAAAAGTCAACATGGTAATAAATACTTGGCTGATAAATAACCATTTCAATTAAAACCATAACCATACATCCATAGGATTTCCTATGCAAAACAGGACCATTCACCTTCAAAGTTAATGCGTTCATTCAGTTTTTACTGGAAACGTTCTCGAGGTGTCATTGAAGAGTGCAGTTTTGGATGGGTGCAATTCCTGTCGTCAACAAATGCGGATCTTGTACTATATAGTAATTAAGACCACGTATGTAAGATGAATTGCCAAAATTTGCTTTTTAACGTGCCTTTATGGAACGTTTATTGTATAGTTGATCTTTTACCTCAGTTAACCTACTTGACTGAACCAGGTTTGTTTTCTTATGCTCTAGAATGCCCACTTCTCCATTGCAGACGTAAAAGCCTTCGAGAGCTTTCTCGATGGTCAGTAAAATAATAAAATATTTACATTCAAATAAAGTTTCATGAAGTTTCCTCCCACTCTATCCACCTTACAAAGTTTACTGGTGATTGTTTATAATGACAACCACCTTTTCGAAAATTCTTAAAAGTAATTCTTTATCAAATAATGATCTAGGAAGTGCTGCGATAACGTTTTCAAGTTTTGAAAAAGCAAGCAGTTAGCAAAATATCCTGGGCATACACAAAGGTTTTCAATACTTCCACTGGTCGTCGATGGCTTCGCCGGGGAGTGTGTTTGAGAAAGGGACAAATGTTTTCAGTTCATTTTCTCTGACTGCATTCAGTCTTATGTACCTTTTTTAGCAATTACATGGAACGGCGTACGCATTTCTTAATCGAATCTTTTAATAAAAAGAAGTCTTATAAATAGCAAGGTCAAATAAAGTTTGTATCGGCGTGAAATTTGCTAGCACATTCAATTACAACACAATCTTCGGCTCAGTAAAACTATATGGATGTTTCTGATGACTCGAACGTCTGAAAATTAAAAGGGCGTATTTTAAAAAGAATGAAATACATTTCTAAATATTTAATAGCATTTCTTAAAAATTTAATCTGGTTTTCTTATGAAATTCTCATTAATGAAGCCTGCATATTAGAAATGCATTTATCTTCAATATTAAACAACGAATTTTCTTGCAGGCGACAGTGACAGCATGTATAATTTTACTAGTAAATAAAAGTTCATGGTTTCATATTTTTGCGAAGTATTCATTTTCACGATTGTCGTTATCTTTACTTCAAATGACCATCAGTTGTTTCTGCATATATGAGTTTATGAGATCAGTTGAAATTAGGCCAGGTGCTGTATGTGCGTCCAATACAAGACATTGTCCCGTCATATTATATTTTAGTATGAAAAAAATGGAAAAATATTCAAAATGAAAATTAGCAAATAGCAAACTTTTGGACTGACGTTTACTCAAAATCCGCTAGTACTATTTGTGCCCTCTCTCAATTGTTGGTGGCTGTACACTTCGATGTAACAGTGCGGGTAGTAGAAAATCAACGAGGCATATGAAAGCGTACCTAATTCGATAAAATTCTGAACTACTCAACTGTGACACACTAAAAACCATTGTAATTAATTAATATTCAGTTTGGCATCCGCCATCCATTTTTGAGATGGTAGTCTGCAAAATGCAAACATTTTTGTCATAAAAGAATTTAAATTGACCCGTAATTTTATTTACGGTAGAATGATAAGTTACAATACCCAACCATATTTTTATATCGGTGGGATGGGTAAACTCTAATAATTATTCGCGATGAGATATCGTAAACGTTTAAATATTTATAGATGAAAAATGTATCAGCGCTTATAGGCAACCACAAGTTTTCATAAAAAAATTAAAGTGCACGATATTTATTTTTAGATATGCCCGAATGTCCATGCTTCAGCAAATCAAATTTGTTTGCCGAGAAAGAAGTTTTATCTTACGAATTCAACATTTGTAGTTTTAGTATTGTGTATAATTTCCCTGATCATCAAAATGTTATCTGGTCATTCAATTTCCGCGCTTTCGATTACATATAATGTGAAATTTAGAGTCAGGTCGTCGTTAAAGTATGTCTCGTCAAGCTAAGCTGCACAAACACCGACCGAGTTCTGGGACCAAAATCACTGCGGCTGCGCTAACATTTAGTGCGGAATGTAGGCACCAAGACAGGTCGACAATTTTGGTTTAATAAAAGTGACTGCTGACCATACTTCATTCGATTGCCCAATAGGAGCTCGGAGTGTTTTTCTTCTACAGGTAATGCTATCATATGCTATTTGTTTACGGTTTTAACAATAAGAGAAAGTCTAGAAGACGAGATGCATTCGGATTTATACAAATGATCTGCACTTCGAACAGATATTTGAACAAAATATCTTACCCAGTTTTATCATCCAAAAGCCCATTTCTTTGCTATGTTTAGAATGTTCAAATTAGGTAATTACATCGACCGTTAGTGATAAACGTTCATTGGCATGCCACTTTTCAGAACGTCAACATTGCTCTGAGGATGGATCGCCTTCGGAAAGATCGTAATTCGTGATTGAGCTTGCTGTTTTCGATGATTGCTCGATGACTCATATTCTGATTTGGATGTCACGCAAACGTACTACTGACGCATACCCTTATTTGCATAAAAGGAGAGATCCTATTTCGTCGATCACGCAAGGTGTTCTTGGCAAACACAGAGGTAAGAATACGTTAGACGCCCACTAGTATCGAGGAGAACGTAAAACGTAGAAACAGGCATTTCCGTCAGCTTTCATGAACTCCATTCCTAAAATCAGTGACCACCTAGTACAAAAATAACTATCTCGTTTTGGAAGCTTATTTAGAGGGAAAAGCACAAAATAGAAGAAAACGTATACAACCAAAAACAAAGAGAAATCGTTCGAGAATTTCGTCTGCAAAACCTTGGATAACGGCAGCTGCATAGCATTAAATTATGTTTAAACGTGCTTTTTCAAATTAAATGTCATACAAATTAATAGAAAATGCCTCACTTGGTTTCGTGAAACATTATTGTCTACTATTTTGTCAAATTTTTGGAAATCGGTAAATTTCACAAGGATTTCTTTCATCTTAGTTCCAAAGAGCGAACACGATCCATTCTGTAGTTTCATAAAATCAACTATAAGCAATGGTTATTTATGTGGTGTTTTATCCGGGAAATAGATATTTACATATGTCTGATATATTTTGATCGAAACTTGAAAAATAATTATCTCTGAGGTTTAGTTTTTTGATTTATCAGATTAATGCTATTACATAGGTGTTCCAATTGAGAAATAAAGTTTAATATTCTCAATTTACCTTCCTTAAACTGGTGAAGTAGAAACCAAAGTTTAAATTTCCTCCAGGTTTGTCTTCTCAAAATTTGAATACAACGCTATATCGTGGCTTTCATAATGCAGCTACGACTACCAAAGTAAACGGGGCACAGCATTTTTAGGACCACTATTAGAATATAAAGTAAATTGAAAGACAAACGAAATTTAGCCGTCCCAGCCTGACGTAGTTTGTGGAGTTAAAATTCAAAGCATTTATGAGGTAATCCATTTTAAAAACTAAAGTTCCAGGAATGTGTATATGAGTTATGCCATTTTCTAACAAATCATAAAAAAAGTTATTGAAAATAATTTTCGTTACCACCTTAAATCGTAAATAATGTACGGTAAAACCGATAATCTTTTTTAAAGAAAACGGGGAGCCTAAGTGTTTAACCTTAACGTGAACCCATCTAAACATAAGTCTAAGTTAAAGAAAATGAAAAGATATTCTCAGTCGGATGAAAATAAGATGAACCCGTGAAACATGAAGGCGGAAGTCCTTGAAAATATCTGCATAAATACTATACACTTTTCTATGAGTTTTCGCATCGATTTGAAATACTTAAATTTATAAGACCTATTGGCTGAACAAGAGATGTAGCCTTGTTAGACAGATGGCTATACGTTAATTACCCTTAGTACATACTACCACGTCCAAACTCTACATTTAACGTTCACCCTAACACTACACTTAGCCCTATCTTATACATTAAACCTTACTCTAAAATATACTACAACCCATCATTTACCGCTAGCTTAACTCTGGTTCTAAAACAAAAGCAGTTCGTGTTACACCAACTTTAATACGGGATGTAACTATTCATATTTCCCACTAACTTATTTTGCAGGAAGTGTGTATTCTTTACAGAATTCACTAAAACGAACAGTAATGCATTTGGTTACAGCATTGCTTAGTCCCGACGCGGTTGCAATTCTCAATAGAATTTGCGCTTGCTGTAAACAGATCAAAGTTACTTCTTTGTATGGATATAATATGTTTCTTTTTTACTCTCTAAAGCTACGTTAAAATCTACAAAGTTTTTGAACAATAAATGAAGGTTAAAATTTCTATTCAAGCTTTGGAAAAGTGCAAATATCACGCATCACGTCTACTTTTGAAATCTACTGAAAATTGCGATGGTTGAAATTCCAGAATCACTTCTTGCAAGTTGGTATTCGAACATGGCACAAAAATATGGAAATCATCAGAGGATTTTTATGCAGATCTTTCCTATAAGGGAGTGGCCGGACCTTCTTACGCACTTAGTAACAGCATTTTGAACAAAAGAGGTCAGCTTTTAGGGAGTTATATTTCCCTAAATTATACGGAAGATGTCAGTTCAAGACGCTAGGATATTGTGTTATACATTAATCAATATTGAAAGCTCACTAAAAGTTTGTTTAATAGCGAAAAAGTATTTCACAAATGTAAATGAATAAGCACATCCCAGGATCTTGTTGAAAAGTGGATTAAGACGTGATCACAGGAACGGTATATTTACCAATCTAAGATTTTGAACACGAACAGGATTTCAGTTTCAGAGACATTTGGAATGCAAATACGTGTGAATATTCATGCAGTCGGACCGAAGGGGTAGGGGAGGAGTTTACGTCCGTGACTGGGTCTGTTTCGTGCCACCTGGCTCAAAGTGGTCTCATGGCTTGGTGGCAATGTGAGCTATGTCAACTGGCTGCGTGGGCGTAGCACGTGATTAAACTGGGTTAAGTCAGTATGTCTGTTGATGAAATGGTGTCTGAAAAACCCCTACCTCCAACAGTTGCCACTCCGTCTTGTGTCCGGTCCGTGCCAATATCCGTGTACTCGCGAAGTTGAAGTCATGGCCTGCGTTTAGTGTGTGCGTAGCAATTTAAGACAGTGAGTCGCCTCCCCGCACGGCCCGTTTCTGCTCGAGTATGCGCCAGCTGAGGCGTCGTCCTGTTTACCTGTAAAATTACGAGAACAATTATGCTACAGAATTTAAAATACGATGTCCGATTCCTTACCTGCGATCAGCCCATCTTTTATCTTCATGATCCTGGTACGCATGGTAGCTGCCGGACGATAGCAGAAGCCCACGCCTAACAGTGCCATGATGCGTTCGGTTGCCACGACACGTTCTGTATGTACCGATGTGAAATTAAGTATGTTAAGGGTCTCTCTCTTCCGTTTGTTCAGCATGGGCTCGTACGCATGCAGCGGCTGCTGAAATTATTCGGATAGCCGTTTTTGGTCCATTTTATCCTAGATGCCGCAACTTTCACCGCTTCCTTTAAGCTCATTACAATGCGTTTTTACCCATCAAGGAGCACCCTTACACATCTACGGTTGTGCATCCCAGGGTGGTTTCTATGATAGATGAGAAATCTACGTCGTTATTCGTCTTTCTAAACCCTGGAATGTTGAGGTTACCATCAGGACTGCGTGTGAAGATCACGAAACAGAAGGTTAAGTTCTTGGCTTCGTCTTCTTCTCTTATCAATTGAATGTTGGAAAAGGTGCAGTTAAGCAGGTTTTATACACTCGATAGCATGTCCCGCTTAATAATAATGAGAGTACCGTCCACGTATTCATGCCAAACCACAGGTTCACATTGGTTGAAAAAAGCCTTTTTTAATTCTTGTAGGACCAATTCCGCAACTAGACTAAATATTGGGGAACCTATAGGTGTTCTTTTGATCTGTCTTATGTTTTACCTTGGAAGATAAAAGTTCGTTGACAGAACGCAAAGAGTTGCATTTGATGCTCCATTTTTAGGGACCCCATCATTGATTCATACTTTTTTCGAGCCGCCTAAATAGCACATCGTGCGCCAAGTCTGATGGAATGGACGTGCATAGTGAGAAAAATCCATAGGAGCGACACGTTGGTGTGGTCAAAAACCTGTCTGTGTTTTATGAGTTTTCCCACCAAATTGACAAAAAAGAGCTATGAAGTAAAATACTTGAAGTTGTGGAATATCCAAAAAGTGCAAAAGCCGTTAACTATGAAGCAGATAATGAGCACTGACTCGAATTTTTCAGCATACAGATTTTTTTAGTTTGCACGTTTTACCTATGCCACAGAACCTTCGATAATACTGCTTTGATTACAAAAGGTAAAAAATAAGATCTGGTTTATTTGCCAAAGTTTAAACTACATGCTAATATTTTTCCATTTATAAAGTTTGTTAGTCAACTGTGCAAGCCATTGAAGGAGAATGTGCAAATTAAAAAAAATGATTGCATTTCAAATTCAGGAATCCGTTGATGAAATATCCTTGTGCAGTTAATTCAAAAATCCATTCAATTTCTTTGGAAGAACACGAGTCGAAATGGAGGAAAAGCTTTGCGTAATCTGTGGCACGAATAACGGCGCGTGGATTAAGTTGCTTCTAACGATATTTATGGTTCTTTTTGAAACAGTTTAGGGTTGCCTCTATGTTCCAATTTTAACATATTTCCTATAATACAAAGTCCTTCAATTTTGAATAGTACATAATGAAGATGCCGAAGGATTATGGCTGTAAATTTAAAAAAATCGAAAAATATTCCAGAGGAGTTTACAAGAGTACAAATAACAGCAAGGGTGAAAAACTGAAATTAACGAAAAGACGACTACTGTTAGGAACACAAGCCAATAATTTCCTTATTGAAACAATCAGTCAAGTTGCTCCCATGTCTGGCTTCGAATTAACGTCCGTGGTCTCTTGCATGCACTGCAGTACGTACAACATTATCAAAAGGACTCTGAATAAGATGAGTCAAGCCTTAAATAAAAGTGATCCGAAGTTCAAATTAGAACATCAATATCTGGCCATATTTGGTGCATTCCTTAACATGTGAGCTAATTAACATGCTAGGTAAATACCTGAAAATAGGATATAGTCCTCAAGCCTTTCAAAGCAACCTCCTATCTTTTTGGGCAGTCCGTTTATTTTCGATAAAAAGCACTTCGAATTATGAATGCACAAGTGGTTATCAGTTGGAATTTCTAAACAATTTTGTAGTCCTTATATGCAGCATGGATATAATTGATCTTAAACACAAGAGGCACCAAATTCTCAGTTTAAATTGCAGTTCATAATTAGAAGAGATCCAAAACCAATAATGAATGTTAGCGAAGGGCTACCACAACCAAAACTGTAATGTGAATAAATCCTTCTCGTTGAAGTGGTTCCAAAATCTTATTCAAACAATGTAAGAGACAGGCTATAATAGATCGAGGGGAAAAAAATAGTCCGAACGTTCACATCCGAAGAGAAAGAATATATAGCATGCTTCATGAAGGTAATGTAGAAGGAAAACAAAGAAACTGTAGAATCTTTTACACCCAGTCAATTAAAAATTGTATGTACTTTCTACATAGCATTTTCTATTGAAATGAACCTAGCGGGAGGAAAACAAGTATCTAATCAGCATTTATTTAGAAAAAAACAACTGAACCCTACCACGAAATGTTAGTACCAATGACGCTTGTCCAGTTTGGGAAATTTAAAAGCCTTTAAAAAAAATCGCATTGTATCATTGGGATCATCATATTCCCCAAACTTGCATTGTGATTTCAAAATTCTGCTCAAAATAGGGATTGAAAATATGAGGCTTTTTATACCAAAAAGAAGGGAATGGCCCTTATAATATTCTACGAGCAAATACTTCAACTGTTTTTTAATAATTTGAACACAGAGGCATGTATAATAAAAAACGGCAGCCATAAATGTCTGATTTGTCTGTCGTCCAGAATGAGTAAATTAGTAAAGTCAGAAATATGTCGTTTAAGGGCTTGGGAGATTCTTTATTTTCAGTATGCAGGAATTTAAAATGGGAGTAACGGTTGTGTTGAAGAACTCTAAGGGCTTTTGACCATGCATCTGCTGAAGACATGATCCAAAATTGGCACGTTGTGAATAAGCCAATGAGACATATTTAAATCGCAATCAGTGAATTAATACATTTTCTTAATCATTCTTGTAAACATATCCTGTCAAATTTTTGCAATATGAGTAGAGATGTGCTGTAAAGTAGCGAAAAAGTAGGGCATTTCCATTTTTTAATGCACAACCGATTTAAAAGTCCATCAGCCTTTCAGTTTTTTCACACTAACAACTAGTCATATACACTGTTACAGTTTTCCAGCCAATTCTTGCAATTGATGGGGTTTTGATGCAGGCAAACCATGTTAGACATCTTTTCGAGAGTTTAGCATTCCTAATTAGCAACAACCTCTTCTTTTATGATTGTGTTGTTTGGTTTTAGCTTTCTGCACCTGTTTTAGTTTGAGTTCGACATGGAATATGTTCGAAAGATATGCTATACAGGCAGAAGACATGAGAAGGAGCACTCTCTGTTTACGCGTTTAATGAATGTGTCAACTTTGAGGGTGATAATTGTAACGCAAATCTGTCAAACTAGGTATGATGCGAGTCTCCTTGGAATCCAGTGTGTGGTTTGCGTCGGACATATCCAATTACTGATGGTCGTTCTTTGATATTTTTATGCTGTTGCTGGGATCCTATTCAGTGTAATTAACGTCATCGCGAAGAAACTAAGAGAGTATATATAAGGGACAAGACTTTTTCTAGCCCCTGGTGTATATTCACACCAATTAATATTTCGGATTAGTAAATTTGCAAAAAAACTATTTCTGAAGAGACTTAGGCAAACTTCCCCCTTACCGCTCTTCAAGTTATCCGTTGTACACAGCTCTATTTACTCCAGTCCAGCAGGTGGTCTTGAAATAAATTCCAAAGGTAGCTATTTCAATGTCCGAAATAAACACACTATCCCTAACCCCAGTTCTAACAATAAACTTAACCGAACTTACCAACCCAGACCATCGTAAGACTAACCGCAACACTAATTTTCCGGAATTAGTGTAAGGTTACCTTTAATACAAGGCAAGACTTATAATGATGTCCTACCAAATTACCATTTAAGGAATGCTTCCTTAAAATATGGTAAGATACTAGGTGATAGAGGTGAAAGCGATTGCAGAATGTACAGGCGGATCTTTCAATGACTACATTATAGGTAATCTCCTTGAATTGTCTCCGTGGAAAATAGTCACGCATCCGAACTTCGTGAACCGCCAACCAACGGCTAGGATTTTGTCCAGGAAATGGAAAGAAAAGGTTGAATTCCTAACCGCTGCTGCAAACGTACAAAACTCCTGAATTTGTTCCCGTGGCTTCCAGAGACCAAATATCAACCAGACCACCACATGGGCCACAAATGGATTTTTAAGGAAACTGCTGAGGCTGCGACCTTTCTGATGGTAGCCAGAAATTCATAGCCACGAGAACAAAAGGAGAACCGTAGAATTGTAGTATCTGTCAAAATAGTCATTTTTATACATAAAGCTAAGCGGGGAGTGTTAAGTGCTACCATAGTGAGCACCCAATAGAAAATTATGGGATGCAATATTTTAATACATCGCTCTCGTAGTTAACCCTCCGGTAAAAACATAATACAGGACCCAACTCAAAGAACAAAGGATAGGTCAACGAGTAATACGAGACCAATGATAATAGGATTTTATGGATTTGGCTAAATTAATAATAAGAGAGCGCCAACCTAATTCTAACCCTATCCATTGTTTTTGATAGACTAAGTAGGACCGCGCAATAGTTTGTTGCCCAGACACGTGTGCGGATTGAGATCCGGTAACTTTACTCACGCCAACCAATGTGTGCGATAGCATACTTGTCCCACTTTTATTCGGTTCCTTGATGGGAGTAAGAATGAGACCAATTCTGCGCGATATTTTTTTAAGAAAGAAAAACGGGTGCGTCTTGAAATTACCACGGCGTCCTAAAAGTCGCCGCTAGGAAAGTTTAAACTTGACCCGATACTTCGGTCCTCCTACCGCTAACGAAATATTGTGTGACCCTACTAAGCCGGCAACGAATGCTAACCCTGACGGGCACGGTGGATAGTTAGGGTTGCGTTGGCAAAAAGTAAGGTCGCGTGGTAGACGCTGACTTATCCTTTGCTCTGTGAGTTGCGTCCCATATTACTTTCCTGCCAGCAAACCTATGTTTGCACTGAAAAAGACCCAACCAGTGCACTGAAAGAAGAGCGCACGCTGCAGTTCAGATCTGCAACTGTCAAAAACGCGAATTAGCTTTGTGTCAAAAGGCCGCATATATATCGCTGTATTCCATTTTGCATAGCGCACCACATCTGATCTAAAAATCGTCTGTCAACTGGTAAACTTTTAACCGAACGTTCGATTTACCCCCAACATTCCGCCCTTCCTTCTTGATAGTTGTTTCGGTTAAAAACGTCCGTGCAGCCTGCTTCGGAATCCACGGCCTATTTTGTGGATAAGTTGGAAGATTCGCAAAGATGGTGCACAGGTGGGTTGCCGGGCGCACCTGATCTGAACGGGGCCCTAGCCAGTGATACAACGGTCGCCTTTAAAGTTTAACTGGATGGCGGTGAAATAATTTCAGCAAAGGTTAATCCCGTTGCCTTGCCAGTTTCTAAAAATGGTGATACGTAGCCACCGCAGAGCCACATTTTCATGTTCCTCGGACTGTTGCCTCTGCAGTTACTCACTACTTTCTGCCAGGTTAAAAGGCAAATTCTGTGGTTGCTTCCCGTGTTCCTAATTACCTCTCTCCAATTTTCCCTTAAGCGCACCCCTGTTTCGTAGATCGTAGTCTTTAGCGACACTGTCAATCCCCAGAATTTCAGGCAACAAGTCCACTTGGTTGAAATATTTCAGAAAATACGCACGCTACGTCCGAAGCTGGATACGGCGGTCGTTCACCTTGAACCGCAGCTATCTGTTACTTATCTCCAGTTGAGGTAATACATTTGATTTTTTAAAAACGGCCTTCTGGCAGAGGAGACTTGGAAAGTCAATAGCGAGATCGACGTGATTTAAAATGAGGAAATGGGCATATTTCATGCATTTTAAAAAAGGCGTTTGACTAGCTATCCACCTAAAACCAATATGACAATAAAGCAATCCTCTTGAACGTGTTCCTTATCAGGTAGTCTTCCAGTTTTCTCATTTTTTACGAAATTGGAATACTTCTCATAAATATTTTGTCTCAGCCTATATGGAACTCGCTGATGTTTAAAACCGATATTCCCATGAGCCTGGGGATGATGACAGACCGACAGTTCAAGCTGTTTAAGTTGCAATGTTCTTCAAACTGTACATACGGACAAAACATGAAGGAGCTCTATAAAATAACAAACCCAGTGAGATACTGCGGAGTGTTATTACCAACCGAGAGAAAAGTATATTTCAGTAGAAAATCAATTTGTATTTAAAAAACAAAGTAACCAGTTCAGAGAGGACAATCAAGACAGGTGGCAGTACATGTACAGTAAAAAGAATTAGTGCCAGGCTGGGGACCTGGTTGGCAAAATGTCCAGGATTTTTAATCAAAGGCTAAATATTTCTTGAGAAAATCAGTTCCTCGACTTTGATTATATTGCCCTCAGTTTCAAAACGAAACCTACAGAGATCCTTGCGAGTGATTATTCCACGAAGCTGAAGATGAACATGATGAATCATTAAAAAACTGCAAGTCAACGCAAGATGAGATTTCTACAAGTATGTCGCATGCGAAGAAACAATGAACGAAATGTGTGTCATCACTAATTCTACGATAAAGACGCAGTTGTGGCATCGAAGAAGCAGTGCGCAGAAGGGGTCCTCGACAGTGAATACTGACGTGTCAGAAATGGACTATTTGGTTAAAAAAGAATGGCACGAAGCACCTAATCTTTTCGAATATTAGTCTTTAAAATTGGAAGTAGACTGGCAGACTGAGTCACCCAAAAAAACGTTCAAAGACGAAAATATATATTCCCAGCGTCTTGCCGCGTTCGACGATGGCGTGCCAATTCTAGTAAACATATACCAACAATATTTTTCCAGACCAGTGATCGGACTCATAAAATAACGCGCATTACAGAACCAACTTTCAGAAGCTTCTCAATGCTATGACATCTAGTCCCATCGTTCTCGATTAGCACCAGAACAATCAGCGAAGACGACATTAACTTAGGGGGCGTTACTTTACTGTTTTCTTTGCTGCTTTTTAAATTGAGCCGCCATCTTTTCTGCTCTCCATTCGCATGTGAATCCTCCTCCACTGTTTGTTTATTCGAAAAACAAAAATGAGGTCATCAGCGCACGACGCTGGCCCTATTTTGAAGCAAGTCTAAATTGATCGATATTTTGAGACACATTCAAGGACGTTTCTTCACGGTGAATGAAGGACCTTTTTTGCTGAAATTTTTGGAATTTTACTTTCAAAATAAAGCGTAGCTCTCTCTCTCTCTCTCATTCCTTTGTCAACATTGATTGAGTTTCAATGGTAAGTGCATGCAGAACGCTACACAAAACCCTTAATTGCGAGCCAGACCTTGATTTTTCAGCCTCAACTTTGCTGATAACTGCCACACTTTCTAGAAGGATGGCAGCCTGAACCTCAGTTCTGAACATGGACTAACCGTGCAATTTTGAGGTAATCAGAAACCGCGACTTTCATTGTGCCGTGACAGTCGGAAAGTGTGTGGTCTAGTAATAATGAGAAAATGTTGTGCAGTGTCTGTCACCCCACATCCGTTTCTCTCTCTCTTTTGTGTCTGTACCCTCCCCACAGTGACAAGTTCCATTCAAGCCGCCCAAAGAAGAGTTCAGGCAAAAATAATAGAAGCGATGTGAAAAACCCATCACTGGTGTGCCGCACGTCTTCTTTCCCTGACTAGGTGTGATGCAAAATCGCTTTTTACAGAGTTAGTAATGTCTAGTATCGAGATGAGGAGATTCTCAGTAGGCACTTAGTGGGGCAGAGTGATTTTTAGATTAAAGGTAAGTATTTGATGTTCTATGAGGCAAAAGCACTGAATAAAACGAAATTTTAATGTTCCACAGTCTGTTGACATAATTATCCTCGGACTGAGGTTCATTTTTCCAATACCTAACTACTCACACAAGTAAAAGGTTGAGCTATCAGTAACCATAGGCAAAATGTTGCAACGAAGGAGGAAATCTCAACCAAATTCTCACATTGTCCTTCCGTGTGCGTTCAACTAATAAAACAACCTTCGATAAAATTATAATGCGTTAGGAAATGACAATCCAAAGACCACTATTTTATTGTTAAAAATGGTTCGAGCCGTTTTAAAGGCGGTCATAATGAATGGGGTGCCATACTATGATAGGCGAACAGCCTGCAACAAGAAATAAATTAGGTTCAATTTGAAACAAGCAACGCACAGCCTAACAGGATCTTGTGGAAAAAGCAAGGAAAAAACTGGCTTAGGACAGGGGTCCCCAATTTATAAAAAAAACTCAAAAACACCGGTTCGAGGACTCATTTGATAACATATTTTCGGTCACTATGCGACCACTGGTGTGAGCTGCAGATCCTCAGTTCGAAAAGCAACAGAAAATGTCTACTTTCATCCTACGATCAGGATAGATGGTCACACACCAGCCCTATTTGGCAGAAATAAAATGAGGTTTCCACTAATTAGGAAAAAAATTATATAAAGTATCCACCCACGAAGGCCTTTAGCAAACAGTTGCGTGCGTGGGCTGTCGCATCGGTGGTGGTGGGGGAGGGAAGTGGTGATTATGGAGCGATTCTGGGCCCAAACACTTGGACTTGGCAAGGATCTCGATGAATCGCTGGGAATTGATAAAAGCGTTCTGGCGAATTAACACATTAGAATTCAAATTACTAAATGGAAGGCCTTCAAAGCGCCAGCTAGCGAAAACTGTGCAGCTCTGGTGGGCAAAGGTGCTGGGTAGGTGCGTGCGCTTTATCATCGGTCAAACGGAAACCGTCACAAAAAAAGGACATAGGGGAAAATTAAAATGTTATGAGGGTGGGCTGAAACTTCAAAAGGCACCTCCCGACAATAAACTCGACTTACATGCATTTATCATTTAAATATAAAAATGGCCACAGAACTGTCCTATATATCGAGAGTACTGGGGATGATAAAACACAATTAACATTTGCAGGTGGGCTGAATTCACAGAAAAATGCACGTGTCCTGCGCAGATAAGACCGATACAGCTCATTAGACATTCATATACATAGTAACATGTAAAAGGTCTTGACATCGATAGCCCAAGATTCAACGATAAAAAAACAAAGCGCCAACGTCTGAGAAAAGTTTGATCAAACACTTCATAGAACATTATAAGGCGAATCAGTCAGGCTATTTTGTGATGGGACCGGTTAGGGCCCTTGTACGAATGCTTATAAACGAAAACGCACAAGGAAAAATCCCATTAGAATGCCCCAAAATGAAATCAAGTGTATCTACATTGAGGTATAACTGTTCATACCCACATCTATTGCCTAAATTAAGTAAACTGGGCTTCGCCGGCAACATCAACGGAGACTGAAATGACCGTTTTTGGTTCATTCGCCGTTAGGTTTAGGGTTAGCGTCATGGTTAGGCTAAGGGTTAAGGCTATAATCGTGTTAATTGTAGGGTTTAGGTTGAGAGTAGACCTAGGGTTAAGTTTACAGTTTACAGTTCAGTTTTATGTTAGGGTTAGGCAATCTTTAAAGTACCAGTATGTTTACCTTTCCCACAATTTACCGTACAGCCGCATAGTTTAAGCGGGCGGGGCGGTTCCAATTCCGTGTCCTGTTTAGGCGTCCATAAAAGGTATCCCTACCTCAGATTCTATCCTGATCAAAATTCTCAATACAAAGGTTCGACAGAGAGGATGATGAGCAAAGCGGTTTTCACAGGGTCAAGTCCAGAATGGGTTAAATGCACTGAGAGAGAACTGGCCGTTCAAAAATGGGATCGGTTAAATATTAACATACAATAATAAGGTCAAAAGCAACGCCCTCTATTACGACCTCACGAGATGGACACAGGGAGGACTTCGGAGTATATATATTTACCCGTCGGCAAGCGACCGCTGCATTGACCCCGCTATATCTCTTGATGCGGTTACGACACAAAGCAAGAAAACAGAAAATAGACGAAAGTGCGGTTGGAAAGGCTGTTTACACTCCACAAAAATTATCTGGTCTCAAAATTAACGCGCGCCAGGTTGTAATAAGGTGGTGGACTTCGCTACGCGAAACGGTCCACATTAAGAAGCCACTGTAATCCGGCCCTCGATTCCAAAGGAGACCGATTTATACCCTCAGATAGCAAACACCGAAGTCACGATTCTTAGTGCATTGCGAGAAATCACGGTAATTTGGCTACTTACAGTAAGAAACTAGAATAGGAGATATTTATTGCGCCAACCTCACGCTCTTCATATTCTTACACACATGGCTAGAGAAAGGGCGTCAAAAATCACTATGAAGGTTGCCCTAAGGACGAAATTTAAAGGGATCTGAAGAGTGCACCTGGCTCCATGGCAGGATGAAGGTCCATATCTCAACCTGTAAAATGGCGAAAAATAGTAGGTGGCATAGATTTTTTGAAACGTGGTGACGAAATATTTGGCTGATCATTTTGAACAGCTTAAACGGTGCATATATGATTAATCGGCTTGAAATGTTAGGAAAAAGGAACTTTTCTTACGTAAAGTGTTCTTATGCGCACATTTCTTATGGAAGACATTAAAATAATGACCGGAAATCACGGTTACCTTATAGTTAGACAATTTCCTGTATTAATAATTGTCATTGACAAGGTGTGTGCACTACTGATTTTATTTCTATATATAATCTAACCTCGGAAGTTGTACCGAACTAACTATCACCCACATCAAAATTGATTTTTGTTTCACTTAAAGCAGGTGAGGAGGATGAAAAAAAGCCCGTTAGTTTTAGAAAAACTGACAATTTTATTTTCAAAAAACTCAAATTTGCATCTTTGCGCGTCCACGTGCCCTCTTCTGTGCAAACAGGCCCATAACTTCGCGGTCTTTACAAAGATACCATAAGAAATTTCGAAAAGTCAGACCACCGCAAGAGTAAATGGCAAGATATTTTTGGTCCGGCCTACTTCCTTCTATTATCAGTTACTATTTGTAAGCGAATTTTTTTTTTTATCCATAATCTTAGGACGTAGGCAGAGACGACAAAAAAAGACTAAAATATACAGAGAAAAGCGAGTCCTCTTGTCCACGGCGGAAGCATTTTCACTACCTTTCAGAAACATGGAAAAGCGGGCAAAAAGTTCCAATTTTTTCCTTGATCCTATCTGGCAGATATTCGGCAACGAAAAGCCCCAGTTAATCATTTTCTAAAGTGGTAACTAATTAAGGTTTTCCATTCATCAAGAGCAAATTAATCACAGAATGTTGATGCGAACGCTCTTTTATTGAGATGAGATTTCATGCTTAGGTGAGTCCACAAGCACGAGCCAAACGGTCATCTAAATAATGAAGAACGCTCAGGAACTTACTACTTAGGTAAATGCTCTCAATCTATATACGATGTCGGAGGGGTTTATTGACAAGAACTAAAAGGAACTACTAAGAACAATGATAACCGCCGAGAATTCAATCACATTCCAAAGGCACTCTGCAAATGGGTGGACCCCAACCCCACCAAACATTCGATTACTTTAAATCAAGCAAAGTCCTTTAGCCACATAGGGAATGGTATGTTTACAATTGCAACTAAGACTTTTCTAAACATGCGAAATAATAAAAAATATTGCTTACGATGTTCTTACCAGAAAAAGCAGGAAAATCTCACCTGTTTTAATCCACTGCACCAATGCAAAAAGGGAAAATTAAATCCAATGCTCAAAACAAGATTTCGAAACATCAAATGCTAAGCATTTATCGATGTGCCATACTTCCAATAAATCATGCTTCGAAGAAATTTGGTTCAGCCTTGTATAAAGCGCATTTTTGAAAAATTGCGCTTAGTTTGCTTTATTTACTCAGTTATTTGCATGGACAGATCTCATACATGTTTACCAACCTAGCTTATTCAACAATAAAAATTGGTTAAAATACTTCTTTATATTTCCATTGTTCATTATAACTGATTTCCGATTGATTAGAGAGATTGTGTTAACTTAAGCATATTTCATAGATTAAGTCTCCCCCGCTGTGTATGTTTTTTGTTACATTCAAAGCTAAAGCCACACCCTTTCTCAAACGCTCGATATTTCCTGGTATATTGCAAAATCCAGCAGTAATTACGAGTGCATTTAAAAGGAGAGAATGCTCGCGAACAAATTTTATACAAACATAGTATTTGTGAAGAATTTCGAATTTTCTCAGTAAGCTAAAGATTCACTTACACTCGCTGTGATTTTTCAGAGCGAGAAAAATCTGCTTGCTGTTTGTGAAAAGGGTGATGAGCTAATGCAGTTGGAAACCTTGGTTAAGAGAACAAGATCATTTTTTCAAACGAAAACCCCATTATCATCCACAAGGAAAAATCAACCGTGAATAAACTGCTCATTAAAGAGTTCTGCTGTGAAAACACTTTCGCTTCTTGGCAGAAACAGTTTGCTAACTCAGCAATTTGTAGCCAAATAAAGCTCGAAATATCAAAAGAAATCCTGCCTTGTCTAAGTTCCCAGAAACTTAATGTGTTAATTTAGAGTAAATACTTCCGAACGAACCTTTTCAGGCTCATTCCGAAAGGCCATATGAATCAGTGAGCTATAATCCATCAGTTATTTCGGAATAACCACGTACTATCCATAAGCTGCCGGCGGGCATACGAAACACGTAACTACTTACCATACTGTCAGCACAGATACCAGCTTAAAGCCCAGAAACGCGTGTTTTGCAGATCTTTTGCTGCTGCATGAAGCAGCTGCGAGAGGTTCGGTTCATGACTGGACTCCCAACGTTCCTTGTGTGTTTTCTGGTCGACAAACTCCAGTTTTCATCTCGCCTTGTTTAATTGCCGGAAACTTAATACGCGAATTTGGAGTATCTCCTTCGGAGCAAGCCTTTTCAGGAAATTGTCTAAACTCAAGGCAACGTTCATTTTCGTTCAAGATGGTAAAAAATTGCTATGCTAAAATAAATTAGAAGCATACTTTGCAACAGAAAGGCTAATCTTCAAAATTTACAACTCTTTAGGTACCTGAGACTGGTAAGCTAAATTTGGTTATCATATCCCATCAACTTCGTCACCTACACAAGGTACATACATCAGCGTTTGTGTGACAAGCTCGTTACCTTTTGACTTCTAGCCGAACAGTTCACTCGCGCAGAAGGACTATTCCCGAAGGACCCATGTTCATTGCAGGATTACTGGTGTGTTTTGGAAATCAGGAGCAAAACTCTTATAGGCAATTGTGAAATGACAAGCGATCAGTTAAGGAGATGTTTTAACACCCAGCTACCAATGAGTAAGTTCAATGTGGAAATATTAATGATACTATATGAACGCTCGACTGAATTTTTGCCACCGTCAGCCAGCTATATCTCAATTCGTAAGGTGGATAAAACCGAGGTCAAAATGGACCCAGTCTGTCAGCAAGCCACAGCCCTCGTTGAAAATATCAGAGGCGAATGAGGAGCCTAAAATGACAAGTTGATCACTGTAAAGTTAAAGCAAACGCATGCAAGCTCGAGCAATGTCATGATCGAAATTTGAGAGCGCAGTTCAGGCAAAATTTGTCTTGTTATTTTGGTTTGCTGAGTGGCATTTTGACACGTAAAGCCTTTTACTAGAGAACCATGCACTTTAAATATCGCAGTTGAAGGAAAATAGGCAAGATTTGGGAAAAATCGGAGGTTGTCGGCTATCTAAGAAATGTCCTATGCTTTTTGATATAGTAGACCAAAACAATTGCTTTTGTGCATTCTCCTGTAAAAGAACATTAATAGAAGTAAGACAGGTTTCAAATAGATTCCTTCCGGAACCGGAAACTCTGGTCGTACAGCAATGAAAATCAGGTGAAGGCAAGTCTGAAGAAACGCATTATTTTCAAAAATAAGAAAAAAGCTCAGATTAACAAGTTATTTTTTGCACAGATCCGACGTCTTTTGCCACAAACGCAGTAATAAATATGTTTGAGAGTATTTTGTGTTACCATACCGACCATTGGGAGTGTAAACAAAATTCGCACATGGCAATGTGGATATGGACACCTACAAAAACCGAGGTTAAATTTTAACCCTGTGAAAAGACACTTTTTGTATAATATAGTTTTCGTCAATGCGTAAATTAGAGACTAATAAGGGCAGAAGAAAAGCAGGTTTGCAAAAACTTAGCATAAATTCGGCCACTCTGCTGAGCATTTGCAATCGTAAAACGGGGCCTAAAAGTAAACAAATATGGCTAAAAACGCCCCAATATGTAGACAAAGTAAGTTTTTTTCATTTATAGCACAAACAGGATTACTTATTTACAGGGGAATTCACAACGCGGTCAAACACACCCGCTTTTACTTTGAATCAACCTTGAAAAATAGTAAAGTGCGCAGGCATTCATCTGTGAAATATCAAAGTGTCGATTTTTTTAAAGAGGTAACGTAGTATAAAGGGTTTTTAAGTTAATCCTACGCAGATTAATTGCCGATCTTTGTCGTGGACATTCATTTTTCTCAGGAAGGAGTTTTCGTGTTTGGTTAAGCCTACAAATATGAGCCGAATGGCCATCTGCATATGAAAGAATATCCATAAATTCACAATTTCAGTAAATGCTTTTTAAAAATATCGTATTTTGAAGGTTATGATAAACACATAGAACAGGATCAAAATTTATGACCAATCGATCAAAACAATGAAACTCGGGAAGTATTAATAGGCACTGCACAACGATCTGAAATTAATTGTAATCCAATACCAGAAATACCTATAAAGAAATTCGACGAAAGAAAAGTTCTCGAAAGATACGCAAAAAAGTATGCTTCTCGTTTCAGCTAACAATTATATGATGATTAATACACAGATACAGCACTTTTTGGCATTTTAGCAATTCACAGGTTTATTTAAAAAATAGGTATTTCTCAACAAAGTAATAGTAGCTTCCTCTTTCCTTTAAGTTTTAAATTCGCCTAAGGTTGTTCATTAATACTTCAAGGCTTCAGTAAATGCACCGGTGCTGGTTTATGCGTGATTAGCAGTTTCATAAATGTTAGCATTTTCCACGACATAGGTTATGTACTGTACATATTCAGTACATCATCAACAGAATCCGTCACGGTACATTTATGACAACACAAAAGCTTGACGAATATAGTAAGATTGTACGATGTACAAATAAGCAAGGAAGTCCGATATTTTTTTACCAAACTTCAAAAATTATTTATAACAATTACAAAAAAACTATTACAAAACGGTCACATCCGCTGTGAATAACAAGCCCTGCTTTAAAAAAAACTAACCTGTGCTTGAAAGCAAAAAACTAAGCCAAAACATAAACCCCATACATCTTCCAGCGAGGTAACTCATCATACCAAATGCGCATTAATGTGAGCTTTTACATGGGATAAAAATAGAAGCAGGAGACGGGAGCTATTGACAAAAATAAATACAAATAAAATACAAATTCCGCTATGAAAGCAAAATAGGAACAGTCACCAAGCATATCAGCCCACGGAGTATTAAAAATGCCCAAAACCGCAAGAAAGAGCGGCACAATTTCCAATCCAACAGTTTATAATACTTTACAACGTGACTGTGATAAGATCCTTTGCAGAAAAAGCAAGATTAAGTTTATACCTATCGGTAATAAAACTGTTAAGACGGTAAGAAATGGGTTAACTGTACAAATAGAAGGTCTCTTACATTAGGCTTTATAAATTTCGCGGTGCACGAAAAGAGCATGCCTAAATAAAAGCACTTTTAAAAAGGGGCAAGCAACACAGTATTCTATACTGAACGCCTCCAAACGAACGTTTAAACGGTAAGTAAACGCCCCAAAACACCAACGTTTTTTTAAAATTGAAATTACATCGCAGATATGCTTCGTGTTTCGTAGTGTGACATTTTATAGTGATCTCACTAGAAGTACTAGGAAAACACTAACTTCTAAAATTAGCGATAGGTCACAGTTTCCTACAAGGACCAATAAGCAAACACTGTTATATCTCTGCGCGCACACACAGGACAGCTTAAACCTCCTTTACTTATACGAAGTTGAGAAAACAGAGCAATCATGCTAACCTAACTATTGGCTACCCGACTTGTCCAGGGGAAGGCCAACTGTTGAATAAGGCTACTTTCGTTTATGAAAAAAATGTTGTGGAACAGCAGATGGCCCAACCCACTGTAGGAGGGAGATGTGATTTGAATCCAGGTCAGTTGCTTTGAAATTGACATTTCTAACAGAGCTCTGTTGTTGGAGATCAAGACTAAACACCGTATAGGTTGGCCATCGAGGTGTTCGGCTACAGAGGTCTTATCGCTATGCTATCAAACTGGGGCTACAAGGCGAAAATAATCCCCATCTTGCTCCTGGCAAATTCCTGACAACAGAATAGCAAATACAGTAGATCTACCATCTCATGAAATGTAAACCCTACTTCGGAATGTATTTTGGATTCGAAAAATTGCCTAGGTGGAGTTGTAATATTCATTATCATCTACAATAATCTTACGATATTTTAGTAACTCGAGGATGCTGGCTTTTGAATGACCTTCTTCTGGCTGTCTGCAGAAACTACAATCTGTAAAATATAACTACATAATTCGCATGACGTTTGCTCATTGATTTTCGATGCCTTTTATAGAAACCATGCACAAAAATATTCTTTCTCGTATTCATTTCGAAGCAAACAACGTCTTTGACAGAATTTTATACTTGAAGGAAGGATATCAATTAACTTTTTAAAAGGTTTCAAAGAATGAGCTTTTTACGACCGCGACATTTTAATTCATGAAGAATCTCATCTGCCACCTTATAAATGCTGTTTATAAAGCATATAAAATTGCCCACGCACATATGCTGGCGTACATAAATGTGTACTTTGAATGCGGAATGTATAAAGCATTCAGTTCGGAAACTCTGAATGAAAGCGTAACAGCGGGTCGTGTACAAAATCGCTTGACAAAAAACCCGAAATATAGTCTTTTTTCAAGTCTCTTTTGCAGGTGCTTAGAAATAAGCTAGTTCAAAAGTGGACATACTGACGTGACTTAAATATATTTTGAATGCGCTACACGATAAGTAATATTGTAGCACTAATCGAGGAATCTATTTGAAAGGAAAACACAGTCCAGCATTTCGGTTGACATTTCATGTGATAGCAAACTTACTGTATTTTTGAAGAAGTAAAATGTGTTTCAAAGCATTTTAGTGTCAATTACCCTATATACAGGTAAAGCAAAAATGGTTCCTTGTTGCATTTACATGGGCATTTTATCGGCATTCCCACAAAAGTACAGAAAACAAACGCTATACAGGCGACAGTCCAACCACCGATTACGACGAGGTTCACTGGGTGGCCCACAGCACGGTGGACGCACGGACAACTTGCGCGTGAATTAGTTTAAAATGATAGGAAATTGCCGCTGCGTCTACCGCATTCTCTCTTTTTCCCTTACAAGTCTGGGCCAGGTATCACGACAAAGTCAAGAATGCCGGAGACGAGATCAGGCACTGATGGCAGGAGCAAGTGTCTGAGCGTGACAACACACCCCTCCAATGGCAGTTCGCAACTGTTAAACGGCATCATACAGCATCAAGGGAAGGCTGTGAAAACAGAATAATGAGAAGCTGCAACGACGCATCCAATTAGCCAGGACTGGTCTAAAAATACTTAGGCAGAAAGGTTTTACAGAAACCTTTACACCATGAGGATAATGTGGTCTATAATAATACTGTTTTTCGAAAAGAGGACGCCGATCAGCTGTCAAAGAATTAACTTGATCTAGCAAGGGAAAATCCTTTCTCTGCGTTAATACGATACAAAAGCCTACATGGTTTATTATAAACAGGGTGTAGAGGCGGTAAAGAAACATGCCTGGTTTTCGTTATCAATGACGGGCAAGTGACGAAGACCCAGCCGGCGAAATAGGTAGAACACTCGCGTCATTGACATGGTCTACGAAACAGGAAAACACTTTGAGAGTTACGAGTACAGATCAGCACAAAAATAATAATAATAATAATAAATTATGAAAACGCGGAAGAAACAATTACTAAGAAGAATAGGGCGTAAAGCTTTCTCAGTCTAGCAAAAACAAACCGAAGCAAACAAATGACCTTCAATTCACATATCGTAATAAAAAAAAACTGACGAAAGCGTAAAGACCAAAAACTCCCTAGAATAATCTAGATAATCTCCACCAGTAATAGTTCAGCTATAAATCACAACACACCTCTTTAAGTCATAGGGCTTCCATCTAAAATGACGTCACTTAGGTGATAGAATCTTATGCTTTGTGGGCATAGGTTGCATTATAAGGAATCTGAGAAGCTCTTCAGAGGGGCAAGTGAAGAACATTATGATGTAGTAATCTTACGGGGAAAAACAACAGGCAGCAAAATAGCAATTATAACTAAAACAGCCCCACGAAAATCCCACAAAGCTATAAATTAAAAAAATATTTGGTCACAGTAACTTGTCCTCCGGTTTTGCCTTCTTTCGTGATGTCACACACAGTGTTCTTTTTAGCAGGCAGCTTGGAAAAAGAAAATAGCGCACACTGGGGCCTTTGACTATATATTCTGGTCATTTGGCTTAACGTACTTGTGAACAGTAAAGTAACAGAGCTACCACGGTTAAAAATGAACGGATTAGCAAAAAAAGAGAGATTGCTCTCCATTTAAATTTGCATCAGTCAATGTACACCGCATAGCCCTACGATTTTACATATTTAATTTTAAGAGCGCATTTCAAAATCGTAAGCAAGTTTAGTTGGATTGAGTAGATACTTTCCTTTTGACATTGTGCACTGATAGTCAAAAGGTGAATCTGAAATGCAACATAAGCACTCCGTCCGATGACGAAGCATGACCTCCTTGCGTCAGATCGCAGAAAGGACAGGTGGATCAATGTGACCCGAGAACAGGCATGTTATGCTCTGGAAAAATTGGGGATTCAGTCAAATGCGTCTGTTGCGATTACTCAACTACTCTTTATTTGGCTGTCAATCTCAGCGGAAATATCGCCCATAATAAATTAATTCGACCGTAGATTCCGCGTAAATAAGATGAAAGTGATAGTAGACTTGTGCTGCATCTACTGCACTCTCACACGCGTCAAAGCAGAGTCAGTGAAAAGGGGGGCGGGATCGGGCGCAGGTGGCTGGCGCGGCTTGAGCTTGCACTGCCAACAGTCATATGCGGCCGCCATATGCGGCATTAGGAAGGGGGCGGATCGCCTGTCGCACCCTAATCTAGCTTCCCGTGTTGGTCCAGCGCATCAACCACACGGCCTATTTAGGGGGCAAAACCAACAATAAACAAGTAATTTTGCTGGTGAATCAAGCATGAGGAAACATCAATGGATTATGCAGCATGTTCTCCGCAGAGCAAACAACGCGAAATCAGGGATTCGGTCATTCGAATTCCTCTTCTATTCCCATGCCTTCGCCCTCTCTCCTGAAAACACCTTTCTAGACTGACGACTTTTTTGTTCCTAATGGTCTGTCAAAAGTGTTCTAAACGTTACCAAAAGAAATATAGCTAAGCGGACTAATTTCTCATAGGCAGTGATCGTACAAGGTTTTTGTGACCAATTTAAAACTTAATGTATAGGCCCGAGATTGGTACAGCTAATAAAATTAAGTCAATTGAACGAACACAGCTGGAAAATTATTTCGACAACAAGCTAGGACAGCAAACCTCCTCTAAATCAAAAATAGTTAGTGCCTCCCACACAAAATAGGAGTTCAGCCGTGCAGAACACGGGAACAAGAACCGAGTAATGCAGATGGTCTTCCGCTAAATTCCGGGAAAGATAGGTATTTCCACGTCCTCACCCCAACACCAACCTTAATCCAAAACCATAACAGCATCCTATTATTTATACTAATCCTGCCCTGAAACCTAATCCTAACGCTAACCCTAATCTCCCCTGAAATGTGCCACAAAGGCACTTGTATTACGGGCAAATCCTGTTCCATGTCCTGTCCAAGGACATGTTACGCGATCCAAACCTCAGCGGGACTACCCTCATACCTGCATAGACTATCACATGGAAGCCTGCAAATGACGGTTTAAAAGTTATATCATTCATGTGCATTAGAAATGATTTAAGCGATTGCAATTGTATTATTGAAAAACCAGATAAAGTCAAAATAAACCAATAAATGGGTGGAATTGGCAGATAGCCACTTCACCGATCTGTTACAGAACTCATTTGTCTTGTTCTGCCTCGAGGTTCACTCTCGAGCCACGCCAGCAGACGCATAGCGGCTAGTGTCATAGGCAGATGAACACTGTCAGCACAGAAAAGGGAAGCTGCTGGCTTCAGCCAGTCATACCTAACCCGAGGTGGTGCACCACCCAAGGCTCGAATCCGCGACATTGAGCCAAGAGCTCGTTGTCTTGCTTATTGTCCTACTTCGACTTTGAATAAAAAGTGGCTATTGCCTGCGTATAAAATAAAAGAGATTGAAACTTGTACAGCGTGCGCTCGGATATTCACTCTGCTTTCGGTACAATGCGCTTCTGTTTCAGTTTACTGATCTTATAAGGTTATGCCCAAGTATGGCAAAGACCATCTCCGCTAAAAGATCATCAAGCTGGGCTACAAAAACGAATATGCAGCACAAACGATAATAGTGCGACTGGCAATTCACGTAAGTTATTCTTATCTACCTATTTTAAAAAAGAACGGCTAAGGCTATCTTACCCAGATTCATTTTGAATAGGAACCCATTTTTTGGTATGTTTGTGCAACAAATCTGGGGATCCGTTGGGCTGAGATACGCTGGAGGTAAATATGAAACAAACCACAAACTAAGGCTATTCGATTAGATCGAAATTGTGGAGAAAGCGAGATCTCTGTCAGTAAATTTATGTGAATTCGGACAGCACATTTACATCGAAGATATCTATCCATTCAACAATTTCCTCTTAATTAATACGAGTAAGATGACTGCGTACATAAGCGGTTCATTCTATCGTCCTTTCTTGCTAATTTAAGCGGTACGACCTAGTGCCGTCCAAATGTAAAGGTCAAGTCCTGCAGGAAGACAGACTTCCTGAACTAGACATTGACTGAAAGCAAGGGGTCTAGTTGCCTAGGCGAAGCCATCGGCTACGGCGGTGAAAGTGGATTTTAACAGCATCACGGAAACGCGGTTTTCAGTTCGCGCGATCATAATGTACTTCAACTAGAACTTACGAGTGATTCTGTCGCCCAACCCCAGGTTACTGCAGTTAGTACGACATGAGTCCAAACTAATCGGTGACAGCCAAAAGTAATCGTTAGCTTCTGTCGAGGAAGTTCGGAAAGGCTCTACGTCTATCTTCTGTGAATTTCTCGCTGCCCTATGTGCACGTTGTTGCCTGCCTTTCCTGTTTTTTTCCGTTAAACCACCTGAACTGAACTTCTTTGTTTGGTCAGTTCTCGACGTTGACCTTGAAAGTCAGAGTCATTTCTTTTGCTTAAACACGTCCCTGTACACGCGCGTGACTCAGTCTAGGAAAGCACCTTTTTGTTGTCGGGAGTTTATTCTTGATTTATTTTGGTCTCTTTTTGATTATTTTTTAATAATACCGTACAAAAGTAAGCTGCGGTTTTCATTTTGATTTGACGTACGATACCAAACTGTCGGTTACAGTAATGTAAATGGAGGGTAAAATAAAAGCATGGTCTGCTAACAGATACCGTGATAATAAGAAAAACTGAAATTGGAAACTGTGAAATGGTTGTAATTGTTGATTTTTATGATCGAAGAAGAATGTATTTGTTGCTCGAACGGTAGTCCAGCTGTAAGAAATAGCTTTTTAAAAAATTGTCGAAAATAGACGCGTTAATATAGAGATTTAGCAGAAGTGACTCCACTGTTTTGCGGTAGCAAGGACTTTGCACAGATTCTTAGCTATTAAAAACGGCCAGAAATTAACCGAGTTAAACTCACTTCGTGAACTCGATAGGGAGCGTGATTCATATAGGGACGCAAATCAACTGTGTGAGACATGTCCTCCTCCGTCAGTTCGCTCAAAACGTCCTATAAAATAAAAAGGGCAATTAGACATTTTCCGGCAACTCAGATGACATGAAAAAAATAACGCCTTTTAAGGTGAGTCCGCTAAGCAGCGCGAAGTGGTTTAAGAACAAAACGCAGTATAAAATGACAGCGCAAGTTAGCCAGTCTTCGCTAAAGTCTGGTCTCAGCTTCAATGAGGATTTAGCATTTGCGAATCGCATTCACCTGACTCGCCCTTCAAGATGAAATATAAGTAGGATCCGTAAAATGGGCATGAGAGGATGCTTGGCAGAAAAATAGCTGCATCAGAACAGACGCTTAGACGATAAAAACAGTCCAAAAGACACCAGATAGACAAAATCCCATGAAATTCATTCGTCTGGGGCAAGTAAGCTATAGACAACAAGCGAAGATTGAATTTTACTTGATATAGGACAGCATTACTTGAAATATCAGTTACTTGCGAGGTACAGTCGCAAAAGCATATTTAAAGAGCCAAAAATAGTTAGTTAGTAGTGCAGAAATTAACAGACATTTTGACTTCAGGCGAGCATTTACACCGCGATGGAAATGGTAGAATAAGAATTCGAAATTTGCAATAGATCACAGTTAATTGCAAAAATAATTCCAGTGTGGTTTGTTGTCAGCAGCTAAAGTATTTGACTAAACATGCCTGTGCAGTTTATTGCAAATTTTTGAAGTGTAGTGCGCAATAACTTACGATTCATCGGGCAACAAGCTATTATTTTTGTTTGGCCATAACTGAGGGATTTGGCAAAAACAGGTTGTTTGCAGAAGAGCAGTGCAAACTGCGGTTAACCTAAATAACCAGACTAAACGCCATCTTCTTGGGTAATTACCACCACCAAAGACCAACCTTGTCAGCAAACTTATGTCGGGGGAGCGCAATTGCAGTAAGGTTCAATCGACAGTTAGACGGAGTTGCTTATGAAGGCCCCCACGTGTACCACAGGCGCAGGGGCGGTGACCTGCATATTAATTAGTTTAAAGTGACATTAGACTTGCGCAGCATCTACTGCACTCTATTCTCCTATTTCATCTGCGTTCGGTCTCACAGGAGTCAAGAGGACCCCATCAGCATCGAGCGTAGGTGGTTGGTGCGACGCGAGCATGCACTAGGCGTGCCATCACACTCTTTCCTCAGGTGTGGCATTCGTTATGGATGCACCTCCACAATAACGCCGACCATACCCTGATCTGAACCTAGTGTTGGTCCCGCATATCAACAGCGTTGCCCGTTTTATGGACACTGTTGTCCAAAAGAATTGTAAACGTTGCCTGTAGAACTACAAACTGCCCTGTTATATCTTCGGTTCTCCGCTGTTTAGCTTTGGAAAGATCGTAGGCAGAAACGTTAGGATTGTATATGAGACTGGGCAAATCACGCAAAATGCATATCCCCTTCCACCAGAGATGCATGCAGACAAGCCAAGGCCATGAGCTGTTCCTCCTAAAGTCAGAAAACGTACGAAATAAGAAAAAGCATAGACTAGTTTTCGTCTTCTACTTTTCGGCTTGAGTCTATCTCATCGTGTTTTTTGGCTGTCCAAAGCGTGTTCAATGAGAGGATACGCTACATAAATTCGAAACTTTCCTTAAAAGAACCAGCCCTAATTTAGCAATAACAATGGTAGCATTAGTAGCAATTTAAGTATGATTTACGGTAATATTAACAGTATTACAGCAAAAACACAGATATTACGAGTGCTTAAATAATGACTAAATCAGGTGAAAATGCAGCTTCCAGTATAACTAGGGATAAAAGTCGCCTACACGGAACGCTGCAGAGCCGGACAAACTCGAAACAAGTACAAGGGTGGGAGAGGGCATTAGAAGCATATAGTTTAACTATTTCATTAAGGACACTTTTAGTAAACAATACTGATAATCATCACATAAACTCAAAAGATTGACTTAATCCTACTAACTTGGCAAAGCAGAGTTTTCAACCAATTCCTACAGCATTGCAGTTGTTTCATACCATGAAATACTGTTTTTACTATTTTGGAGGAAAAAATAAATACAAACAACGTCGAAATTACGAGAAAGAAAAGGTTGCCCTAGGTATCAGATAAAAACCATCGCAAACAACTCGCCATCTCCAAAAATGAGCGTGAGATAGACGCATATGCAGGGAGAGATTGTTCGACAAGATTTCAACCCGATTCGGTCAGTGTGAACAGTAAACAGAGCTATCGCAGATCTTCTATATCAAGACGATATAACTAAACAGGAGAGCACGATACGCTGGGATAGTAAAGTGGTTTAGAAGATAGAATAACATCATGATATCGTATTTGGCAGACGAAAAGGCAGAGTAAATACATAAGAAAGAACCATCGGTAATAGACTTATGGCAGAGATCCTATCAGACGTGCCACCCAGTTACTTAACCAAGGTTGAGGACACATCTACAACAACCCTCATAGAGCAAAGAAATAAAAAGGTTTCACTTAAGTGAAGTAAAATGATTTTGAGTGCAGTTCAGTAAGCATACATGAGTTAGACCGAGGTTAGACGATATTCAAAGTCAGCATTAGTTTAGGCAGAATGAACATAAAATCCAAGGTAAGTGACGTTTACGCCTTTGAAAGACAGAAACCATAAATTACTGTGATAAGACTCGACGAGCGGAAAGAAAGACAAAAATAGAGCCTGCACCACAATTGCAATGCCATGTGCTTTTGGATAATATTCCGAAAATTTTGTGTAGTGTAAGTTTTTTGCATACGAAAATGAACAATGTCAACTTATAGTGCAAATATGTTCTTATCGCTAATTGAGAAAATGTGGCCACCTGCAATTATAAGGAAACCTACTGATTTAGTAGCCGTACTGGTAAGGGGACTTAATGCACGGATTGAGTTAAATTTGGATTGAGCTGGTCTTCAGCGCCGACCAGATAAATCGCACTTATAAATCAATTTATTCTCAAAATCGAAGAATCGTGGTCGCTTTGCACGTTTTGCGAACCAACGACTTTTAAGTGAGGCGAGGCTCCGGGTTTGCGTGCAATGGGCATTGACAGTAGAGAATTTGGGCGAGACTTGGAGAGAACGCAAACCACAATGAATACATACCCTACAGTTTCAAAAAAATGACGTAAAATGGAACGAACCGCCAGGAAACGGAGCTGTCAAGCTCAGGCGAAATAGAGGTTCTACGTGAGATACCTGCGAGAAGAGATGGAGTAAGCACCATCAAGCGGGAATTCGCTGTTGAGGTTTTTAAGTCACATGACCATGGAGAGTTCAACACTCGTTAACGTATCGTTCCATAAAGGCAGTGATTAAAAAGCGCCAAAATGAACGACGTGTGCGTTCAGCTGGGTACCGCACCACCTGATCAGATCAGTGACACAAGACGGTCTCCTCAAATTAAAATAAATTTAATTTCGAGGATCCAACTACTTCAAACTACTACTAGCACGATCTACGTAGACAGCCTGGTAGCTGCAGCAGACGATCATGCCAATTGAATTGGCGGAAAATCCGAACCTCCCACCTCCCCAACGTAATATAGAATAGATTGCTATCTCATTAAACGTTAACCAAAATTTGAAAATATAATTTCGATTGACAAAAAGATTCAGAAATGTTATGAAGTTAATGATCCTGCAGCCTACTCACAAGACATTTCAGTCTGGTTAGGATGCCGGATTTAAAGGAATCTTTATCTAGCCACCTGCAAAAATCAAACCCTTCAAAACATGGTTGCCAAAGTAGTAGGCAACTTCCTCATTGAGTTTAGACGCCCTTATAAATTCAAATTTATTTTATAAAACACATAAAATATGGCTTCTAGTATTCATTTTAGAAAATTATGTCTTCTTCTAATTTTATGTTTGGAAAAAATATATCTATCGGTTTCATAAAAACTCTTTCCATTGTGCAATAATTTTGAATCGAGTCTGTGTTGCACTGGCAATCAGGGTTTCTATAGTGCATGCTGAAGAAATCCGATGGCACACTTAAGATTTGCAATGGATGGGGACCATGTTGTATAATTTATAGGCAACATTAATAACTGGACAGGGCTGATGGCTTATAAATAGACATTTCGCGGTCTTGAAAAACTCGTATAATTATAACCTTTAATGAAAAGTTAACCATTCTTCAAGTATAAAATCTGAAGCAGACTAAGGTTGCTACGAGCCGAATACAAGAAGGAATATTTTAATGCATGCTTTCTAGAAAGTATTTTTGCATTTTTAAAGGCGTGTAAAATCAATGAGAAAATGGCCCATTACTTAAGTAGTTATTTTACGCAGAGCGTAATTTTTGAAGGCGTCTCGATAGAGGCTCGCGCCAAAGCCGGTATCCTGTCCGGACTGAAATATCTTATGAGTAGGCTGCAGGATAATTAATATTCCAACGCTACGTAAGTAGTTCTTTGAATATAAAACACATTCAGAATTTCGGTTGGCATTTCCTGAGATGGCAAGTCTGCTGTAAATGGCCTTGCGCTATAATCCAGGAATATTATGACGAGGATAAAGGTAGGGGTATGGTTGAGGTTATGTTAAAAGAAGCGAAGAGGCGAGTTCCAAGAAGTAGTCGCGAAGGAGACATGAGCAATGGAACAAGGGCTTTGTTAGCCTGATGTTTCGGATTCACACTCGAATTCATCATCAGAGACAGAGGATATTGGATTGCCCAGGTTTTGAAGTATTTATAGGCTGTAGTTGCCTATCACAATTGGAAACTGTCAAGTGCATCGCAGAGGATTGCAAGTGGTGTGATAATTGTCGGACCGGCAAGATGCAGTTGTTGTGCGCCTGCATGACTGTCAAGATTATCGGCTCCCACGCTCATCACACGTGGTTGCAGGCGGTGCGATGATGGTCTACAGTCGAGTTGCTGACGACCGGATTCAGTCATCCGTGTGAGCTCTTGGGCAATTTTTCACGTCAACCTTTGGACCCAGGAACAGTGGTCATCCACACATTCTCGACGTAGCTCACTTCTTTGCTCAGGCAGTCTCAGCATTTAATACGAAGTGGGCAGGTCTTTGCGCTTGTTGATAAATTGAGGGCTGGAAAACCATGACTCAAGCAGTTCGCGGCTGACGCGGCGGTCGCCTATAGCGAAAATTTCGGCTTCATTAAACTTAAGTGTGATCGGGTCCTGTAGAATGAGCCACGACTTTTCAGCTACCAATTATGATAGGCATGTAGTGACCCGGCAACTACATCCTATAAATGCTGCAAATGTCTGTCTCTGATGATGGATTCGAGTGAGAATCCGAAACGTCAGGCTAATAAAGGTCTTGGTCTAGTGATCGCGTCTCCTTCTTCGTTGATATTGGGGTTCAATTTAGTGTTATGATTGCGTTAGGACAAGGTAATAGGTGTCAGTGTTGAAGTTGTTTTTGCTTAACGCAAGACAACCTCCTATTTTCTTATCTTTATGTGTCATTGTCTGGTGTGCTGCAGTTTCTCAAACTCGGTATTTTTACTGGACATCATTCGTTGTCAGCAACATCAGAGTACTATCCCATTGCATCGTACCAATCCTATCAACTCTAGCTATTAATTCTTTAGAGAAGAAGTTTTTCCCCTAGTTTTTCGTTTTAAATTGGCAGCTTACCGAACTCCGACCCCGATTCAACCGTAGACGTTTTTTCACTGCTTCTTTCCTAGTTCACCGTATATTCCAAATATTTATGACTATTGTTCTAAAAATGACGAATCCTTATGAATCGGATGTGCCTACCATACTACTCCTTTCTACTGTTCATATGGCTGTTCACACAGGGCAGAAATTATGCTCTTTATATTTATTTATACCACGATACTAAGTTTGTAATGATGGGCTTAAATAAACGATTTATTAATTTATTTGAGAGGCATCCCTGTTATGCGTTTGGCTTAGATGCGAACAAAAAAACCTCCAATAAGTCAACAAATAAGCAGCGCTGCGGTGAAAAATAAGACGTCGGATGAGCAGACAAGATGCACAGGTAAAAAACTACCAAAAGGGTTTGAGTCAAGTCCAAAACGAAAGGATAGTGACACTAATTTTGGCCACACATTTGGCAGACTCGGCAAAGGACAATGCATTTCTGTCCTCGAGAACGCACGATAAGGAGCGCAAAGTAAGTACGCAATGCCGCAAAAACAAGTCAGGGCAGAACGACGCAATTGAGAATGCCAGGGCAAAGTGGACTTGCTTGAGTACTCATCCCCTTGATAGGACTGCCGATTAAAAAAAGTTGTATTTGCAAAAAAATACGACAACTAAAAGGGAATATAAACTGTTTCAAGACCGTCTAAAATCCACACCCGATGTGCGTTCTCCCCATCTTATAGTGGCAGCTGCTGCGTAGATAACTGCGCTTGCAGCTCTTCCAGAGTTAAAGAGGCTAGAGGGCTAAAACTAAAAGGTGGCTATCAAGGATCGGCGGAGGAAAAAAACAGGAAGACGCAT
Source organism: Schistocephalus solidus (assembly GCA_017591395.1). Classification (NCBI taxonomy): domain Eukaryota; kingdom Metazoa; phylum Platyhelminthes; class Cestoda; order Diphyllobothriidea; family Diphyllobothriidae; genus Schistocephalus; species Schistocephalus solidus. The sequence continues at coordinate 90,200 of WEDG01004544.1, forward strand.
GCTTTGTTGACAAATAAGTACGTGCCAAAACAGAAAATCAGATGAGGACTTATGACATGTACTCAAATAACTGTGTTCGTTCGACGATAGAGGACGGACAAACGATAAGCAAAAAAATCAGACTCACTCTTGACTGGGTCTCAGCGGCGTACGGAATTAGTTTTAATCGAACAGTAGGTGAGACCTCAAGACCACACACTGATATTAAATCGGTGAGGAGCTTGTCATGCATCGTAAGTGGGATGGAAATCCGTCATTGTAAATCGAGACGTAAATGTTAATAGAACTTATTTCAAGTCATTTTAGAAGAGATAAAGACGCCTATAAGGAAAAAGCAAATGCTGTGCGAATATTGGTGATCGGTAGTGAATGCAAAAAAGCAACCTTGTTTGCCGAATTTGCAGTTAAATAACCTCCCAGAGAAGTAATGCAAATAAAAAGGAAAAAATGTCCAGTCTCCTGTGGAAAAAAGGTAAAGCTGATAAGGAGTCCACATGTGCAGGTGACCTGCGCAGGTTAGATTCAGATATAGACATAGTAAGGTTGGACTTACGTTGTTAAGGCAGATTAAACGTTTACGATTAATCCTTTCACAAAACGGCCTCGATGTTAGATACCCATATTTCTAAGATAACGAAATTGGATTTGTAAAAAGACCCCTTGCAATTACGCATGTTTGCGCCCACCAAACAATGAATTACGAGCCTGCAACGAAAACCAGAGCCAAACACCTTTTTCAGATAACTAAAAGACAAGGTAGTCATTGGATTTAATCCGCCCAAAAAAGCCAAAAAGTAAGAAGAAAGATCAAGAAGAAGAATGAGAAGAAGAAGAAGAAGAAGAAGAAGAAGAAGAAGGAGCATTCACCGGGAGAGGTATATTGGTTGTCTGACGTTTCGAGTAGTTTTTTCGTTCAGACATCTTCAGAGACTGGAGAGTCATGCTCACACCTCCCATTATATGCCACTGTTCGCATTGCTCCTGGCTGTCCGCTGTCGCCGGTGTCGTCACCCCCGCCGATCGCCTGTTCTGCCGCGTCAGTTTGTTTCGGCCGCAGCGTCCCACTACGGCTTGGTTCACTCGGGCTAACCCTTTGTGATGCCGCTTCTGCCGGGGTTTCACTTTGTCGTAGTCTACCTCCATCCGCATTGGCTGCGGAGATAGTTGGCGGTCCCGGATGTTCCAAACCGTAATGTGACAGGAAGGGATTTAACACCAGATAGGGGGCCGGCAGATTAATGTGGTGGTTGACTGAGCAATCGGTTGACATCCAGGCTTCCATTGTCTGCCTTGAGGTCTGATCGTCACCTCAGGCCACAATTTCAGTGGCGTCAAAGTTAAAGACATGCCCCATCTGCGCAGCATGGCTTGCCACCTCTGACTTTGGGTCCAACATGAGTACGGCCAGCTGACGCTACGTTAACGACATTCGTCATCATCGATCAGCACAGAATCGTCCACTATAAAGAGCGCCTGAACCCAATTTTATCCGACCTACAGTTCACGAGGGAAGAAAACGTGGAGGGCAGACATCCGTTCTTGGAGGTTCTCGTCTGCCGCCAACCGGACGGAAAAATGGCAACGTCAGTCTACCGAAAACCGACGAACAGGTTGCAAATGCTGAGTTACAACAGCAACCACCCGCTGCAGCACAAACGAAGTTGTATACGCACACTATACCGACGGGCGGAAACTCCCTGCAGCATGACAGCTGCCAAACGGGACGAGATGAAGTTTCTCCGGGAACTACTAACAGTCAATGGCTATCCACGAACGTTCATTGAATGGAATCGAATGCCACCGAGAATGCGAAACGAAGAGAGTTGTCAGCCAAAGTCATTGCAGAGCATTCCGTACATGGAAGGGATTTCCTAAACAGCAGCTAGAACCCTTGCGCCTCTCAGAAAAGGAGTTGTCTACCTCAACAATCCGACAGCACGTGATGCGGCCAAAAGACCCCATTCCTAAGCGGGAGAGGTTAGCTCTCGTCTGCCGACTTCAGTTCAGCTGCGGGATATGCAAATATGTTGGAGCAATCGGGTGAGAGGTGCAAATGCGAATGAACGAGCATCAGCTGGCCGTATGAATGTTGGAGGTGGCAAGCCATGCTGCGTATATGGGGCAGATAAAGGAAGCTTGTAGGTCTACCGACTACTCAGTCAACCACCACATTAATCTGCCGGCCCCCTATCTGGTATTAAGACCCTTCCTGTCACATCACGGCATGGGACATCCGGGACCGCCAACTATCTCCGCGGCCAAACGAGGATGGGGGTAGCATGCCAAAGTGAAACCCCGGCTGAAGCGGCATCACAGAGTCAGCCGGTATGACGACGACCGGAGTGAACCAAGCCGTAGTGGGACGCCGTGGCTGACTCAAACTGATGCGACAGAACAGGCGATCGGTGGGCTGACGACAACGGCGACACGAGGGGACACGGCGCAAAGCCAGGAGCAATGCGAAAAGTGGCATATAATGTGAGGTGTGAGCATGACTCTCCAGTCTCTGAAGATGTGTGGACGAAAAACTACTCGAAACGTCAGACAACCAATATACCTCTCCCGGTGAATGCTCCTTCTTCTTCAGAAGTTTCGATCGAGCTTATTGAAACCCACAATCGCGGAGTATGAAGCACCTCTCTCCACACTTCAAGTCGAAATCAAACAAATGTACTGTGCCGGAAGCTTTTTTATCATATTCTTGGCTAGTGGTACAGCGAGTGGTCAGCTGAATGTGTGTTCGCGGGGTGTCTGAATGGCGTACTGAGAGTCATGCTAAAATGTTTCTTTCTTAATATGAAGTTTATGGTACTCCCACTCCGTGGGACCCGAGCCAGGAGTGGCGGCACGCTTAGGGTCGGCTCCGGCTGCACCAGCTGTCTGCGCCCGCTCCTGTCTACGGTCTTCTCGATTTTTTCATGTCATCGGGTTCAGGTGGGGGAGAGCGAGAGGGTGTGGTAGCTGCAGCGCAAGTCTATTCTCATTTAAAACTAATCCACGCGCAAGTCATCCTACCTGCACCACTCTGCTGTGGAGCATATGGTGGACATCGTCGAAAAGGACGGTTGAAATGTCATTTATTTATTTTAAAAAACTTTCCGACGCATAACTCGGGAGTGCAAGCAACGTAAAACTGCTTATCTACCACTTGCTAGTACTCAAGTGCATGGGAACTTTTACAACTGTTTGCGTAAAATGAGTTCTTCCACAGTTCAAAGCAAATTCTGAGTGGAAAACTATTCGGACTGATGTTCGGTCGTTACATTGCACAAACCTTAGCTCTATGTCGAGTCTAGAGGCTACATAAGAAGTCCTTCAAACTCTGAGAAGAAAATAAATACTAATAACAAATAAGCACGAATGGTAAAGTAAGATAGCATGATGTCAGTTAAAGCACTGTTATCCGTGAGCAAATAACGGTTTATAGGTAGTAAATTACGGTTAAATGGGTCATCGGTTAATTGAAGCAATAGGTATTTTATGTCATATGCCGAAGAACGTGAATGGGTTGTTAATTTAATTCGTTCAAATCTAGTGGGCATTCTGCTCAGGCGGATGAAAGCTGCGATAATGGTCTTGATTTTAGACGGAGACCAATGCTGACTGTTAGGTGGAAGTGTCAGCAAGCATGAATGCCTGTGTTAGTCATTCGAAATTTAAGGTCACGTTCGTGGGCAAAAGACAGTCGCGGGGTCTTGCGAGCGCCAAAATAGATAGCAGTAGTGGACGGCGTGGGGGCAGAAGCTTGGTGAGGAGCGCGTGGAGCAGTCCCGGGGAGGTTAGTCATGTGTGGCACAACTGGATCTCGGACATACATTGTTAAAGGTGTGACGCTGTTTTGTGTTTTCGCTGGCTGTTGGTCGGACCAGTCCAGTTAGTCACTCCGCTCACTCACGTGAAGACAAGATGCTAAATAAATAGGTACCGTTACCTGTCAAAATTGCTCTATCAAATCGAATAAGAAACCAGCAGTCCCACATGATTCAGCACGCATAGACACAACATTGTCCTAAGATCTGTTTAAAAAGTCTTCGGTTGAATCTATGGAGACCAGACATTGTCTTACTGGTAGTAACGTTCTACGGTGGAAAGGATTAATCGACAGTCGAGAGAGCTACAAAATATGCATAAATTGTCCAAAAACTAAACTTTTTGGCATGTCCTTCGGATTCCCTTAGGCAATGTTATCTGTTTTGCACTGACCTATAAGCTTAAACTCATCCCACATTCCTCAGGCTTCGGTAACTTCGGACAGAAGGATCTACATTCAAAAGGGGATCTACTGCAAAGCTTCACGCATAGTTTACGAGTTTGGAAGCAGAAGAGGAGAAATAACAACAAAAGCAGGAGATGAAGTCCACTCTGTAGCGGGTGGGCCTCAAACAGAGATGAACTGCAACCAAACCACGACCACAGTAACCGTAAATGAGAGCTGACGTTTTAAAGGTTTACGTCGGGAACACGCAAACCTTTCCGTTTGATGAGTTACGGCAGGTGAAACATACGGCTGAGAATTCGTTCACAGAAGTAGGCATTTGTCTGCCACTAAGAAAATAAACTCGAATGTCTTGGCAGTATCGACTTCAGTGAGAGCGTTCGAGTTGCTCAAGTAAACTGTATGCTCAAAAGTGTATGCCATCTGCGCTCTACAAGTTGCGAAGAACATTTCTTTTTGGGTGGGCCCGGAAACAACATTATCTTCTAACGCATTATCCTCATTCTTATGACCCTGTGAGAGGGCACGTTTCACTTCCTGGGAGATAAGGACAAAGGATGGATATGAAAGCTGTGCGTGTGTGCACTGGTGGGACGGACCCTACGCGTGGTCGGATGGGTGAAGTCCGACTTTTTCCTGCTGTGAAACATTTCTTTTCTGGGCCATCGCAGACTATAGAAATCTCGAAAAGGCAGTTTAATGAGTTTTGAGATAGTTTTTTTCTTGGATAAAAGTAGTGAGCTGCTACATTAGTTAGCGGCATCAAGATACTTCCACCCAGGCCGCATATCCTATACTAAAACTGGGTCAGAATCGCATAAATGCCCCCATCCCCAAGTAATGCAGGTGGTATCGGGCTAAATTCCAGGAAGGACACATATGCGCGTGTTCTAACACTAACAATGGCGTTTCCCAAAACTTTACCTGTAACCCTAATCTTGGCCTTACATTGGCCATTACGCCTGGATTAAACTTAACCCTACCCTGAACCCTAACATTCAACTTAATCTTAAATGAAACCCTAATTTCCCTGGAAGTAAGCGTAAAGCTGCCTGAGTTACAGGCGATTCTTGTTACGGTATCCTAGCGGACGGTCGTAGTAAAAGCCCTGCCTGAAAATAACCATTTGCGTCTTTACAGTCAAGCAAAAACCTCCAAAGATCTAAAATTAGCTAAGAGTTACGCTTATGTTGTCTTTTCATCCTTAATTATTGGTAGGCTTTTTGCGCAATAGTGGTTTTTTCAGAATGATAAAAAAATAGCAAACAAATAAAACCAGGAGAATGTTCTCAGTCACGGAACGGCTGTAAGGGCTGCATTCACCAGAATATGCGTTCTGGGTTTGGCGTAGGAAAATACCATGCAGGCGCCAGGAGTTTACCACCACTGAATTGGTGCAGATTCGCTGGGTGAATACTTTCAGCAGTTCTATGAAATATGTCCGTAGTTGAGAAACCACACACAGCATATGGAGATCATAAAGTGCCTAAGAGGGCGCTTTAGCAGCAAGTGGCATACACACTAAATTTTTTGTTCAGAAGACACTAATTTTGTTCTTTCAAACTCTGACCTAGCGAAAGACTTCAGCACCAAATAAAACAGCGCAACGGAAAACAGACAGAACTGGAAATTTCCTTCAGACGGCCAGAGGTGGATAAAGGCTGTCTGGGACAGGGGGACACAGAACTTAGTGTGTAGGAGGAAGATGACTTTGGTGGCCAAATGAGCTTTCTATCGTCGGGCCTTTACTGCTTTTCCATCTGTCTCGATAACAGTTCAGTCGATTAGCCCCATGTCTATGAAGTTGGACAAATCTTCAGTAGAACGTGACTCCTCTAACAATGAACTGCCCTATCTTTGTGTAAACTGACATGGTCAATCGTCTTCATCACATACTCACTAGCACCAGCAAACCGCGTCTTTAAACGCCCTACGAACAAATTAATTTTTTTCTTAATTTCTTTTTAGTTATTGGTGCGTGACGATGTCAGAGCCCATTTTTTGACAATGTTGAAGGATTTTATCCTGCTTAAAGAGTAGTACTACCCACGATTCCACGATAGAAGAATCGGGTTCAATGAACTGCCTACTGGGAACGGCTTCGGTGGCCGGTCAGTGCTGGCTAAAGTTTCGCACATTCTCTTCCACAACGCCTAAAACAGCCAAAATTTGTGATAGATTGGACAAATTACGCTTGTACTTTTCTTAAACCGATAATGAACCCTGATTTGACAATGGAGGCAAACAAGATCGTTTGAACGAAATATGTGCATCCTTAATTCAGAATTAACCTGAACTATACCATAATTATGGTGTGTAAACGTGGCCAAGGTTCCGACTCATCAATGAGACTTATTTTTAGCCAAAGCGGCCAGATAGTTTGCGCTCCTTTGCCTTAATTAAGGGACGCCTCTTAATGACACCCCTTAGAAGTGGGCGCCAGAAGCGTCCACCCTTTCGCCACCAGAAGGTCCTAATCATTTTCATCTGCCGCCTTTCCATTACAGGAAGAGTTTCCTTGTTGTCCGGTTCACTAGTCTGCGATACCTAGGCTGTTTACGCGTCTTGGCGCAGAAGACAGGGGGAGGGTCAAGAGGCCTTTGGAGCTATTTCCTGGTGGTTGGCAACGAAGCCCTGAAGGAGGGGAAGTTTGAGCAAGTGGGACAGAAGGGGTGAACCGACGAATTTGGCGTACATTCACTGACAGGTGAGCAGCCACTTCCAAATAAAAGCACATAACCATTAGGATTTCGGAATAGTTTTTTTTACCAAAAGGGCTTTGCTGTAAGCCAGGGAGAAAAGCGATGAGATTATGACTTTTAAAACCAGATTCCTGAAAAAACCTGCAATGTTGCTGGGGATTAAGTAGGAGAACAGAGACATTAGAAACTAGGCACAATTGCAGTGCGTGGTTTTTCAGCAGTTGTGATGGCGAGGCAGTGCTGGTGACGGCAATGAAGGTCCTATTAACAGAGCAGCAGTATTTACCACCATCGGTGTCGTCATTATGTCTGGATTTCTAAAAGAGCAGTGCATCGCTTAAGGCAAGCGACGATAATTGGGTACACCAAAAGGGTCAATTTTGGCTTATTCGAAGTTGGTGGATCGGCACTCGCCGATCGGGTATGGAACTCACTTTTCCCGTTGTGCCTTAAGGCTCACGCTCGAGCCTCACCAGCAGCGCTCAGCGGCTAGAGCGTTGGACTTCTAACCAACAGATCACGAGTTCGAGCCTCGGGGGTCACAACACCTGGAATTGGGTATGGCTGGCTGATGACGGCTAATGAGCTAGACACAGCTATTCCAGTCTCCCTTGCTTATTAACGGTTATCGGCCGACGATGTCTTAGTCACAGGACGCGGGCGCCCTCAAGTCCAGTGAACAGCTAAGTTCAGTGACTCATTCACTTAAGTTACTGGGCTCACCCATTATTAACTGAGAACGGGAGTAAATAAACTGAGGATAGGAATGGCAGCAAAACATCGACTGCACAGAGGAAATTGACCATTGCAGCCTTTACTTTAGTACTGTGGATCAAGGATCTATCAAGATGACATATTGGTACAGAATCATTGGGATTACTGGCATACGCATTTGTATATTCAGACTATTGTCTGACGGCACCTGTTTCCGCTGCTTTCGAAATCTCGGTACTTACTTCTGGAAGTAGTCTTCGATTTTTTTGCGGACATGTATGGAAACAGAGATGCCCATTTTCGTCCAGAAAGCTGGAGTATTCGGTAGGGTTAATGCATGGGCAGTAGCCTTTGGATGCTAGCGACTTGTATGCGTCACACAAACAAGTGAGCGTGTACACAGCTAAAGCCACCCAGGTGATATTCACGTCTCAGAATTGCATGATAGTTTAGTGGATTATCCTGCCTTGTTTAATTTCCGAGGGAATTAATGCGCAAACTTGAAGCAGGTCTTTCGGAACAAAACGTTTCAGGCTCAGTTTGAAAGTGGATAGGAATAACTGAGCTGAAATCCATCAGCCACCGCGGTATAAACACATAATATGAACGAACTTTCGACAGACGGTCAGTAGTATACAGTACTTAATTAATGATCATGGAGCTCAAATACCAGAAAACACACGGGGAACACAGGGGCACCCATTGATGAGCAGAACCCCTTCGGAGCTGCGTCATGCAGATAGGTGAAACATACTTGTCTAGGTTTTTAACTAGTACCAGTATGGTAAATATAGGTAAGGAAGAACAAGAAGGCTGTTCGGTTGTCTGAATAATGTCTTAATAGCAAATAATTACTGGATTATGTAACCTACTTCACCGACTAGAAGACTGATCGTTAAAAACGCAATGGACGGATGAATGCACCTATAGTAGCTGGTGGGTTATCTCTTGAAATACTAACAGAAATTATCAATTCAAACGATTACTCAGGTTAATATTGATTATGGTGCAGCATAATTCGAAGATATTTCAGTCATGCCAGGATGCTGAATTCGTAATAGAATTCTTTCCGGCCGCGTGTAATGAGTACACGCGATAAAACTTTTTAATTGAAAACACCTTTCAGAATTTCGAAGTAACACCATGAGATAGGCCAACCACTTGTAAGTATGTGATGGTGTGGGGAGGAAGAGGACAAAGTTTTCAGTTTATTTGAGTTTGTTAATACATAAATATATATATATATATATATATATATATATATATATATATATATATATATATATAGTGCAAACATATTCCCCAACCTCCCTGGACTTTCGCTTAAGGACACCTTTGGGACACCTGTAGGACACCTGGGTGCAATTATGAAGGCATAAAGGGGGAGAGGTGATAAGGAATTACGTACCCATAGCTTTTCAAAACGAGGGTAAGCGTTGTCATAGTCTTCGATCTTCAACTGTTGGACTTGTTCATTTCCCAGTGGAAGGAAGGCCTGTGAAAGCATTGATGAAAATGCATGAAGCCAAACCACTGGATATCAAAACACTTGACCTTTTTGCAAGGATTTTCGGCTGAATACTTCGGGGCTTATAAACGAGTTCGAGAATTTATCAGTCGATTTGAAACTGCTATCAGACCTTTATGATGCACAATCCTGTTGTCGTGGCCAGAAAATGTAATTGCCTTCAGTTGAAAAAAAAACATGCGTAGGTAGCTCCCTCTCTCGATTGATACAGTAAAAAGTAAAAATGACGCAAACCTAACAATATTCTCAAACTTAACCAATCAGCCACATACGATCCTCGCTTGGGCATGTTATGTGGAAACAACCCAGAAAGATGAGAAATCCACTGAATTTTGGTCAGACTCGCGGGTGAGTGAAAGGGTGTGAAATATGATGACTTCGCTCTATTCGTAATCTTCGCATGGCCTAACTTAGTTCACAAACTCGTCAAGTATTTGTAACTGTTAGATAACAAAAGATTGTCATCTTATAGGAATACAGTAGACGTCAGCAAAATGTGGTAGGCTTGAGGTTTGGCGGTTTAAGATCAAGTTCAGTTGTGTGTTTCGTAATGATTCGATTGGGTGATGAGAGATTTGTGTGAATACCCAAAAACGTTTGGGGTTTAGGATTACTCCTACGGTCCACATAGACAGGACACTGTAATAGGAACGTCTCATCCTGAACACAACCGGTGAGGACAAGTGAAACTGGAATGGCCATTTCTGGCTCATTATCTGTCATCAGCTAGCCATAAACAACCTCAGGTGGTGCACCACCCGAGGCGCCAACCCGCGACTTGTTGATCAGAAGTTCAACGCTCTAGCCATTGAGCCACGGGCTCGCGATCTTGCCAGTTTAGATCGGGATTATTGACATTCGTTGATGGGCGCACCCTTGCCTTTGCCGGCAAAGTTCACTTTACTATGATACTAGCCACTGTGCGACTGCTGGCGGGGCTCGAGAACTGAACAAGTGAGTTTCGTTAGCGATCGGTGAGCGTTTACAAAAGAATGCCAATATTCCCGACCGAAACCGACAAGATAATGAGCCCGTGACTCAATTGTGAGAGCGTTGGATTTATGAGCAACAGGTCACGAGTTCGAACCTAGGGTGCTGCACCACCTGGGGTTGACTGCTGATGACGCCTAATAAGCCAGTTCAGTCTCTCTTGTCTTTGCCGGCAATGTTCATCTGCCTATTCTACTACTAGTCGCTCTGCGACTGCTGGCGGGGTTCGATAGTGAGCCCTAGGGCAGAACAGGACGACTGGGTTCTGCCAGCGATCGGTGAGCGTTAATCAACGAAAGTTTGCCCTGCGCATAATTCCAAGAAGGTTAAAGCCCGTGTCCGAACCCTAAAACTAGCTTTAACATGAACCATGGTCCCAATCTTAACCCTAACCCTGCGCTAAAACCTAACCCTACAGTTAACACTAGCCCTAACCTTACCACTAAACCTAGCCTAATTCTAACCTTAACCCTGACCATAAACTTAACGTCAAACGTAAAGCTAACTCTAATTTTCCCAGAGATTGGCGGAAAGAAACCTGGATTGCCGACGGCACCTGTTCTTATGTCCTGCTCAGGGGGCATCCTCACCAAGTTAGGTTCTAAGACTACTTTTGAACGCAAAATGTTGCCATCACTTCTTCCTGCAACACCAGGTAACATAAAAAGTCACCAGTGGTAAGTTTTCCGTTGCCTCTTCATGCACTGGCAGGTTTACTATTTGATGCAGGATTAAGAGTAGTCGTTTTCAGCATCCGATACTATATGCAATCCTATGGTGACGTTGGTGACGTGAGCGTTGGAAATAGGTTGCTGGTCGATATTTATATCAACCTTAACTGAAGAGATATAGCGCGCCATTTCTCTTTGACCGAATCATAAAACGTATAAGATATGCAAGACAATAGAACGCAGTTGACCGCGCAGTAAGGGTGATGGAGTTCTTCACATTTTAAAAGCGCAGACAGTGGATCCAGGGAAGGCCAAGTTTGTTTACCCAACTGTGAGCATCAAATCCACCGACGTATATTACAGTGGCAACTGGCGTGGGGTGGGGGGCTGATGTAAATCTGGTCTGCTTAATCGGTTTTTCTCAAACAATTCAATCTTGCATGGTAAAAATGACCGGCTGGAAAGCTGGATTACAAAGGCGGCCATCACCAGCCCCATGGTCCCCCCCCTCCCTCCCTCCCCATTACGACTCAGTTACAGTGGTAAATTGTTTACGCCATGTCACCTTATATTTCGGGCATACTGGGCAAATATACTCGCTCATGAATCACACTCTCAAAATGGGCAGTGGCGTTGCTACGAACGGAAACGGAGTCCAGACATGTGCGTGGTAGGCGAGGGATTGGAGTGACACCGATGGTCAGCCAGTGAGTCCAATCTCGTCTAAGGCCTGCTCGACCCGAGATCCATGCTGTTTGTACGACCTCTTGTCATTATGGCAAAAATAACTCGCCTCTAACTAGCACGGCGCCCAAAAATTGGTGCCTTAGATACCTGCCAGGTGGTAGGAAACTCCTTATCAGAAAAGAAAATCAAGTTGCAAAAATTTCCTTCGATAGTTGGCTGTATGGCGGCTGATACTGGCGGCGGGCTTTTGAAATTGAGCCGCCATCTTTTCCGCTCTCCATTCGCATGTGAAATTTCTTATATCTATGTCGGTTAGCCTATTTGACCCATTTTATACCCATTCTTAACCTTATTTGTTTTTTTGAACAACAAAAATGAGGTCATCGGTGCACGACGCTGGCACAGTTTTGAAAGAAGTCCAATTTGGTCGATATTTTGAGACGCATTCAAGAATGATTCTTCATGAGGTTAATATGTGCATTCTTTGACCATTTGTTTGTGATCTTCCGGTTTTGTGTGGCTTGTGTTCCCAACCTTATTCACGGTGAATGGAGGACATTTTTTGCTGAAAGTTTTGGAATTTTAATTTCAAAATAAAGCGTAACTCTCTCTCTCTCTCTCTAGTATCCGAGGGAGGAAACGCTGGTTCATGTAGGTTGATTGATAAAAACGTGTGTAGAACGCATAGACGGTGGTCATCCACATTGAACGGTTACCACGACTGGAATAATACGACCGTATGAAGGAAGAATGAGACCAAGGTGGCTAAGGTTTCTCCTAGTATAACCCAATTTCTGCAGATGTGGATGCTAATAAGTACACCTATTGACAGTTCGACCGTCGGTTTCGACGAAGGCCATCGTATGCTCCACAGCATGATCGTGCATGGACGGTGACTGGCGCTGGATCATAGTGAAAGCAGACTGGCGATGCATCAACTTCATTCTCTGTTAAACTCCCCAACCTGGCCCCGGTGTCAAGACAGATTCAAGGAGACCAGAGGAGGGAGAGGACGCAGGTAAACGCACTGTGGTCCAAAACAAAACAAGAACAAAACAACACAGGGAGGGGCGACTCCGATCTCAGCTGAGTAGGAGTGTAATAAAGGCCACATTAAGAAAGAGTAAGAAGGACGTTTACTTATCGGTTTACGGGACATGCGCGTTCCGTTGTGCCGTAGGGCTCAATCTAGAACCCTCACATGCGGGCGTATCGGGACCTTTAGCATATGTTGATGCGTACTGTCATGGAAGGAGAAACTATAATGGCAATTTTTTGGTTTGATGGCCATCATCGGCACATAATACCAAAACCCAGGTTAGTGACACGTCGGGGGAAAAATCGGATCAGTGGTAATCGAGAATTTTAAGCACAACGCTCTACTACTGAGCCACAGGCCCATTAACCTGTTGTTGCGATTGGAAGTGTAAACCATCGAACGACGGGCATTCACCGATCGAGTTGCGGACGTGCTCGGTCGGTTACGCCTTCACTCTCAACCTAGAGCCCTAGCGGGCAGTTACGCAGTAACCAGTAGTATATTCTGAGGGGGAGTGATGCGAAAAATATTGACGGTCAACACAGTAAGAGGAGGTACGTACCCGTTTTTTGAGGATAAGTGCAAGATGTTGTGATGAGATCATGCCCACAAGGAAGCCGTAGACAAAGCGCGCAGGATCACACACACCCTGGACTAGGGGGAAAGCGTGATGAGGGCTGCCGCGAACAACCTTCACCAGATCGCGAACACTCATCACAGGGTCGAGAGCTACCACCGGACATGACATCACCTCAAACGCGCGTAGTTTCACCGAAAATGGATCCGGTTCCCAGGGCAGGAGAGCTATCTTGTTCAGGTTAATGTGTGTGTCATAGATACCCTGTTAAAAGGAAAAACAAGGCGTGGGAGTAAATCCTGCGGCACGCACCCGTTTTAAAAAAATTTAAAGATCGACGAGGCAGATTGCTGTACTTCCACTGTCACGACATTTAGCTTACGATTTATAAACATTATTCGAACATTTTTTCGGAGGTGAGTTGCAAACTTTCTTCTGAATCGCTAAATGAACGTGCCCGACGCATCGAATTAATAAAACTCATTGAAGGTGGTTCATCAAATTTCAAATTTATTCTGAAGCCTACTCCCTTACAAAGAGAGGTACCTTTATATTTGGGTCTGTACAAGAAGAATCACGTCATTCTACATTTAACGCACGCCATTCAAGTAAGAATACTATACGGTAAGCTTATCATTCTCCGAACAACTGTTATGCTCAATTCCCGAGGCAGAATATGCGGATGTACTTTTTACTATCTGACGTTCTGAATAGTGTTTGATTAGGACAGCCAAGCCACTGGCTACCTCATCAGATGTCAATCGAAATTCTGAAATGTGTTTTAGATTAGAAGGGGTTTTAAGTAGACTTGACGGTAAAGTTCTTCTGCCTACAATACAAGCCGCTGTGCGGCTGTTAAAGGACTCGAGAGTGAGTCCCAGGGTAAAAAGGGACATGTGATTCCAGGACGATGGGTTACCCATTAGCCTAGCTACTGGCTACCCGGCGCGTCCACAGGTGGCGGATAGTGGAACGGCCTTCAGTGAAGGTTAGCTGCGAAATAAGCAGACTCTCGGGTCTGGCGAATAAGCAGTCGCGGGCCAGTAGCGACAGTGCTACCAGAGTGCGACGGGCTGAGGTCTGCAAACCAAAAGCCTTCAAAAGCCGCAGAGCCCGATGACGGCACTGTAACATGGCGAGTGTGAACCACCATTAAATAAGTTCGATCGCCACCGCTGCCTTGTGGGTAGGCTCTTAAGCCAAAGCGCTAGAGGAGACAATAACAAAAAAAAACACTTCGAGCGGCTGTTGGGGACGCACCCGTTCTCACAATCCCCAAGGCACCTCATGAAAATATGTCCGAATATAGTACTACGATGCATGCTACGGCGTCCGCGAGAACCGACGCGCTCCACCACCCTATTCCAGTGGTGCGGGCGAATAGTATGCGAGTTGGACTACTCAATCAGTATCGGACCCTTGGTATTGAATGCTGGAATGTGTGAACGTTCCTGGACCCTGGTAGCCAAACGGCGCGCAGCCTTTATCAGTACAACGTAGATGTTTGCTGCCTGTCAGAAGTCCGAAAACCTAACTCAGGCTCTCTGGAAATAAAGATCCCGGGAGCCAACTCACACTTCACCCTGGACCACAGTGGTCCTCGTGATTTTTCTGGTAGACATGGTGTGGCGATTGCCGTCTCGCAACAAGCGAACTATGCACTGCTTGCTTGGGAACCAGTCAACGAACGGATGGCATATGTGCGACTAAAAGGTCACTTCAAAACATCTATATCGTCTCCGTGTAAGCACAAACTTCCGCTGCCGCACAGCCGGACAAAGAGACGTTTTACTCGCAACTGCAAGCGTTAGTTAAAAGACTCCCACACCTGTATCTGTAAATTGTTGCTTCGGGCTGGACGTGGTGACTCCACTACCAGTCATCTTAGTGGCCGTTTTGGGCTTGGTTCTCGATGTGAAAATGGTGAGAGACTGCTAAACTTTGCTGACCAGAACCGACTGTTTGTCACGAACACGGGCTTCCAGCACCGTAACAAACACCTGCTGACCTGGTATTCAACGACGGTCAGTTCACGGTTCCGCAGCTGGGTTCATGAAAGCAGATCGATGTGTGGTGCCAAGACTGGTAATGCCTATGGGTCTGACCATGTTCTCTTCCGTACACGCTTGAAAGTGCACCTATCATCCGCAGCCAAAATTTCACGTGCTAGACGCCTCGATGTCACCAAAATCCGGCAACCCGGCACTGTCGAGGCCCTGGACAGAGAAATCCGGTCCTGTTTTTCAACACGAACAGGTGGCGAAGGCAGTAGTGAGTGGTCATCAGTGAAGTTATTAGTCCTTGGGGCGGCTGAGAAAATCCTTGGGTTTACTCAGCGACGCCACAGTGATTGGATCAACGGAAGAACCCTACAGTTGTCTGTCCAGACGGCTCGAGCCAGGTCCTGCAACGATGCTTCCTTCCGCCAACCCCGAAAGATGACGACAAAATCGGCTAGGGAAGACCGGAAAAAATATTGGGTTGAAATAGCGAGCTCGATAGAGCAGGCCTCAAACTTAGGTGACACTCGAAAACTCTACCAAATTATCCGTCAAGTTAGTCGTAGGCCCTCTACACTGAGCGACTCTGTTCGTGACGTGAATGGCAGCTTTATTGCTGATAACCCGGCCAATGTCGAGCGCTGGCGTTAGCACTTAGAGAACCTTCTCAATTTCGATACCGAGCCCAGGACCCCCTTACCACGTGCAACGGAATCTCCTTCCTCTCCTGCTTATGCAGTGTCATGCGACCCCCTCTGAAGGAGAAGTCACTGATGCCATAAGAAGGTTGCACAACAACAAGGCACCTGGAGAGGACGGTATACCCTCTGAAATCAACAAGTCTTGTGTCCACACTGGCGGCCTGGCTCCATAAAGTGATTGTACAAGCGTGGAAAGACGAGGTTGTTCCTGATGACTGGGGCTCAGAAATCCTTGCGCCTGTCCACAAGAAGGGAGACAAAACGAGATGCGAAAACTACCCTGGCTACCCGTCTTATCGACGTTGCTGCTAAAATCTTCGCTATTGTCCTTCTCAGGCGATTCCAGACTGTGCGCGACTCTAAGACGAGGCCCAACCAAATCGGATTCCGTGCTTGGCATGGATATGCGAACCAAATATTCACACTAAGGCACATATTTGAAATCCCGCCATAGTTACAAGCAACCGACGACCGTCTGCTTTGTCGACTTCGCCGCCGCGTTCGATTCCGTCCATCGTGAACCCTTATGGCGGACAATGGCACTAGATGGCCTACCCTCGAAACTCATCGCCATGATCAATACCTATTACAGCTCAACCACAGCACGAGTTTTGGTTAACAACAATCTTTCACAAGCATTCGATATCCGGCCTGGCGTTCGACAAGGTTGTATTTTGTCACCCAACCTGTTCAACTACGCTATCTACCGGATTCTTGGGAAGGCCCTGCATGAAGAGGACGGTGTTGAGCTTGCAACCGGACGCCAGCTGGCTGACCTCGACTACGCAGATGATATCGCCTTACTAGCCTCAAACCTTGGTGATCTACAGTCTATGGTGTCGCGGGTGAATGAAGTCGCAAAATCGGTCGGCTTGTCCATAAATGCGGGGAAGACCAAAGTTTTTTTCAAGCTGCATTCCTGCCCAGGAAAAAGCACCTCTCGAGGTTGGTGGCTGTCCACTTGAAGAGGTGGACAGTTTCAAATACCTTGGAGCGAGGTTGCTGCCTAATGGACAGACTAAGGATGATATTGTCTGTCGAATGGATGCTGCTCGTCGGGTTTTCTCAAGCCTTCGAAAGCGGCTGTGGACCCGACGCGACATTTTATCGACAAAAAGATTCGCATATACCGTGCGTCTGTCTGGTCTGTCCTTCTCTATGGTTGCGAATGCTGGGTTACACGCATAGAAGATGAGCGAAAACTGGAGGCATTTGATCACTGCTTGAGGACCATTCTCCGAGTGAAGTACACAGACTTCGTCTCAAATGAGACAGTCCGCAATCGCTGCGTTAACATCGCAAGGATTTCTCAAGCCATCCAAGAACGACGTCTGAGGTGTTTCGGACACGTTCTTCGTCGCCCACCTTGCGAGCTCAGTGTTACTGCCCTTGAACTGACTCCACTGCCAAATTGGAGATGTCGAGAAGGGGGTCAGATCAAAACCTGGCCCGACACAGTTCGTCAGGACATGGAAGTTGTTAGTGGAACTTCGTTATTCGGCGTCCGTCGTTGGCGAAGAGAATGGATTGAACTGTCCAGGTCTGCTGCCGCGGATCGTCACGCGTGCAGGAGCACAATCCGTGACATAATCGAGGCCGGCTAGATCAGGTATGATCACAGCCGTAACAAGTACAAGTAAGAAGGTAAACGATCGGTAAGTGTCCATCGATCAGAGTTGTAATACAGATTATCGCACAGCATAATCCCAGATTAGTTCAATCACGAGAGGATGCCGGCTTTTTAGCAAGAATCCGTCCAGCTGCTGCCAAACTACGCTCTGTAAAAAATGACCATTTAAGTAGGCGGTATGTTTACCATTTCCTTTCAATGACCTCATAAATTGAAACAGTTTATAGAAAACCTGCATAAAATATTCTGTCGTGGACTCATTTGGTAGTAAATTGTGTCTTCTTCGGTTTGAAAAAAAAATGTATCATTAGACTTTTAAGGGCTTGAGACTATTCAGAAAGCACCGTTTCCTTCTATTTATTGATGCTCATTCTAAATAAAACTATATGGCCCATATTCACTGGCAAATGTTATGGGCCTCTTCATAGTAGAGTATGGAAGTATATGATTTTCTTTATAGCTTGTGGTTTAGAAACCGTGAATGCAGGCATAACAGCAGGTTCAACATGATTCAAGAACTCAGAAAAGTTTTAAAAAGTGAACGATACTCTTTCTTCAAGTATAAAAGTTGAAAAAAGTAATTTGCTACCAAATGAGTATAATAAGGAATATTATATGCATGTTGTCTATAAATTCCAGTTGAATTTACAAGGGCATTGACAGTTACTGGAGAAAATGCATGCTACGTAAACAGTCCTTTTTTGAGTAAATTTTTTGAAGGCGGTAGGAAAGAAGCCTGCTCAAAAGTCGGCATTTTGACGTGACCGAAATATCCTGGGAGTATGCTGCAAAATAATTAGAACTACAACCGCACTGAAATAAACTTATTTTTAATCGATGACACATTTTAGAATTTCGGTTAACATGTCATGAGATAGCACATCTACTTTATATCGGTAGATCAAAAATTCTCCTTTGAGTCTGCTTTTTGGATTCATCGGACAATCTGCCCTGATGATAGGTGAAATTGGTCGAGTAACGCTAGCCGGAATTCACAAGGAGCGCACAAAAGATTAGTAGGAACTACTTGGTGGAAGCACAGTAACCGGGTCCCGCAGATATGGTTAAATCAAGCCCACTTGTCTTATGGGAACTGTGGTAATTTGGGTTGTATGGTAGGGGCATACAGAGGGGGGAAAGGATTGAAGACAAAAAAGGGGGAAAAAGCCAAAAAGTCACAGTAGCCCGAAACGTTAACAACTCGGGTGTTCCAGTGCAATGTCCACCCATACAGCAGGCACTAGCCAACCGATCCAACTGGACGGCATACAGAAGGACACCCTTTCCGAGTTATACACCGCGGACTAAGTCGCGTTACTGAACGGCTAAATCAAATAGACAGGAGCTAGGACCCAGGGAATAAATGAACAATAATGCCAGGGTTTGTGAACTAACCAAAATTGGCTACCCAAAAATTTTGAGAAGAAATCAAAAAACTATCTTCGAAAGACCCGGCTATTCTGCTTCCACCAACTACTTGTTATGTCAAAGGACTTACTGTTCAAGAACACTTTAAGCCCTATCTGGAGCCTATATTAGGACAGTTTGCGGGCGCAATATAGGGACATGGATCAACCTATCGTGCTGCAAGTCACTCGGCTTGCGCAAATGCAAAAAACTGCAAATGGCAGGCAAACCTGGTGTGATGAATGATTAGTTCCCTAGTCTTTGGGTGGGCTTCGTGAGAGCTAGGGAAGTGAAGCTTATTAACCCATGCTATGCCAGTGCTGTTGTCCAGTTGGTTGCATAAATCGGGCTTCTATCTCCGGATTGCCCAGATTCAGAAAATGGTTATGAACCACGTAGGCGTAGACTCATTTTTATGGTATTTGCTCTATTTCACAAGTAGACAAACACTGAGTGCAACTGAGTAGATTTAATTGTCCTATAACAGTCTGACATTATTCGATGAACCGGGAGGTGCGGTCCAACTGCGTGAAATTACCTTATAAGTGTATTCGGCCTAGCTAGTATTATCAGCGTCCTACTCTAAGGCAAAAGATGACCTACTTGGTTGATTACTCACAAATGTCAAGTAGCTTTCAAAATCAACACTAAGCGTGGGTAGCTAGAAGGGGGTGTGCAGATGAACTTGCCTCAGTGAACCAGTCTCCAGTGTACTTGGCTGCAACCAGAGTCAGTAACAACGGAAGACCCACAATGATGCTGCCACTGGCTTCCATGAGGATAACAGTTAGACTGGCGATCATGCGCACAATGCCACCGAGTTGGGCCGCAGCTCCAATCAATGCGAACTTTCCAGGATCGGGAAAGAGGGTGGGCTGAGCTTTATTGAGGAGATTCCCTGGAGAAAAATAAGCCAAGGGTGATTTAAGTGAGGCGAGAGAGGAGGAGGAGGAGGAGGAGATGAAAGACTGATGGCACAACGTATCGAGCGCTATATATGCACATTCAGAAGTAAAGCATGGACGCCGATGACTGTTGCATTGTAAAATCAGCGACCTGTAGAAGGAGGCACACTAACGAGGGCAGCCAATGAGCAGATTCTAGGCGAAAGTGACCGCTGATAGGAGTGCTCACGTAGTTCGATCAGGTTCGCTCATAGAGAGAGTGCCCATGGGAGGAGCTAAATGGAAAGTTAAACCAACATGCACGCGTATACATGTTGCTGTACGCTGTTCAAGATCGGTAGGATAAAAACCTACGTGTCGGGAAGTAAAGGCATTACGCGACAGCCAGTGAAATGGCAGCTGGTTGATTGAACCGGACTTAATCAATAATCTACTTACGAAAAAGGGTACCGGTGAGGGCAGATATATTGCTCTACTTTGATGTAACATAGTCCCTCTAACGAGAGCGGTTCCCTAAGAAATAAACACCTGCAGCATATGGTCTATCTCATGAAACACTATTCTAAATTATGAAATGTCTTTTCCATTAGAAGTGATAATCTAGGTGGGGTTGCAAAGCGGATCATTATGCAGCATAACCCTATGATATTTCAATCATGGTAGGATGCCAAGTGCTTAATGAGATTCTTTCATGCAGTCCATTAGAAGCCCGCATAACAAAAATGACTACATGTTTAGCATGCATTTTCGCATTGAGTTTCGATATTCTTATACATTCAAATATATTTTATCGAGAAAATTCACAAAAATATTTTTGTACGCATTTGGAAGGCAATTACGTCTTTTTTAAATATTGCACTTGAAGAAATGGTATCGTTCGGTTCAAAAGATCGTAATTATGCGATTTTTTTAGACCATAAAAGAACCATTCATAAATCTTCGTATCTGTCCGTTCATAAGTGCTGCTTATGAAGTATGCGACCTGATCCAGATTAATTGCAAAACCTTGTTAATCCTACACTGAGTCTTCTTAATAGCCTAGCGGAATGCACGAGTTACCTAACATGGAAGGTTTACACCATGCAGTTCAGAAGCCCTAAAAGCAAGTGGAACTGAAAGTCGGGTTCAACATTGTTCAGAAATTGAGAGTTTCTTCAAGTCAAAAGATATCCTTACCTCAGTTATAACATTTGAAGACGTAACTGGCTGCCAAATGTAGGTGATAAAGAATATTTTTTTGTATGTTTTCGATAAAATATAGATGACTATAAAGGACCTAAAATCATTGAAAACAAATCATAATAGTTAAGGTGACCAGATATTTTTTTACCGTGTTCAAAAAGAATTTAATTCAAAAGTCCTTATCCTAACGTGCCTGAAATATATAGGGATTTCACTGCATAATGATCAGAACCACGATCCCGCCTAAGTAGCCATGTTAACCTGATGAAAAATTTCTAAATGTTGGTTAACATTTCACGAGATACGCCAGACACTGTACTTCCTCTTTGAATCTTCAATAGAATCAAGACGGTATTACGGAGTGAGGTACTCTGGAGAGCACTTGCTCAAAGAGACAACAATAGTACAGACTTGGCATTATTTGAAGGTTGAAACCATTTACACAGAAAATTACAACTATACAAACGAAGTGAAACTTGCTTACTCAGAAAGAATTAGATGTTCAACACTAAATAAGTCCAAGTTTCGATACAATAATTTTTGAATACTTAATGGCGAATGTAGTTGAAGTGCTTTGCGTGTTCCACCAGGACAACAAATTACTGTTGATTCTATTATAAGTGAGAGGCGCACTTTCTGTCATTTAGACACCTTCTAAGTGACTGTTCGGTCGCCTCTTCGGTATTGTGGTTACAGCGAGAAAAAAGTCGTCATTCACATGCAACGCCTTGTCATACAAGGTGGCGGTGTACGTAAGTTAGCCTCATATTGGGGCGCAGAAAGTTCCCTCAGCAGGTTAGGGACCCCTTAATTGAGGTATCTGAGTTTCCCAAACAGCCATTAAAGTAGTTCAAAAAGGAAATGTTGATTTAAATTCACTACCTGAAGTACATTGACGTTATTCTGCGTGTCAGATGAGCCCTCAGTCAACTAGGCGAGGCAAAATTATAAGGGAAAAATATTGTTTCAACTGACGAACCGTGAGACCGAGAGAGTTATACACACCTACACCGCATTCCCGGTCAGATCAGCCCCCTTGAGCAGCGAAGCTCACCTTTAGATATGAGGCTCACGTTTGTGGTTGAAGACTGTGTGGATACATCTTGACAATTAAGAAAATAAAATGGCTTCACCTCACAGTAGCTAACTGCTATTGATTTACAAGTGGATTGCAGCAACCGGACTGATAAATTTATTCCATTATTTCCTATTTACATTCCTACATCAGTAGATCATTCAGTGCGACACCTTCCCTCAAAAATTCGAAGCCGGAGCACGGAAGGTGAGGCGATATCAGATCGAGAGAGTTTGGGACCTAACTCGAAGAGCATTAATGGGTGTTCTTGTTTTGGGTACGCAATGGGCGTTTTAACAGTTTTTTATCTGCAGGAGATCAGTTCTCAGGCATTATCCATTCGCGTTAGGCCTAATTTCATTCCTTTTCGGAGGCATTTCAATTTTTCACTTTATTGACGCATAGAGTATATAAGTTACAAGTTAATTACTGCGGTTATAAGGGCCCTCGCCCAAACTTACACTAATGTGCAGCGAAATATTGGAGCCCACGGCACGCCGATAACGGTTATCCTGAACACACGCCGAACAAGCGGTTAGCGTTATTAACGGACTTATTTATGTAAAGATGGAAGAAGCCTTGGTAAGGATGACTTGTATGGCCGCGTAAACAGGACATGGGAATAGGAATCGTCCACAATACATGTGGCCTTGCGCTTAATTCCAATGAAATTGTGTTTGGGATTAAGGTGACATTTAGTGTTAGGTGTAGGTTTGCGTATACGTTTGAAGTTAAGGTCAGAGTTGGGGTTAGGGTCATGAGTAGGCTAAGGGTTGGCTAAGGTTTTGATCGTGTTAACCTTAGGGTTTAGCTTTATGAGAGGTCTAAGGTTAAGGTGACAGTTTAGTTTATTGTCAGGGTAAGTGTTAGCGTTAAGACACGGGTAAATTCACCTTTCCTGAAATTTACCGTACGGTCACCTATTGTAAGCGGGCGGGGTGATTTCTATCCCCCTGCCCTATTCAGGCGGCCATACAAGGCATCCCCCTACCGAAGCCTTAAACTAGGAGCGGTGGAAGAAAGGTTTCCTGACATATTTTGAAAACATGCTGACTGAAAACGTCCAAAACGCCAGCGCTATAGAGTCCAAGTAACGGCAACAAAAGTTGTGCAACAGCAAGCATTTCTGGGGATTTCTTTCAAAATTGAACCCCTTTCTGGCATTTTTGAAAGCCCTCCGATGTAGGACTCGAATTTTTTTTATAATCATTCAGCCGATGTCTTCTACAGCGACAAGAGCAGAAGCTAACGAGGTGCAGGAAAAAGAAGCCATAAGCGACAGACTGAAGCGTGTTTCCGGGTCAGCAATTAAACATGCCCGATGGGTTAGGTTGACAGTAGAAACGCCTTAGCAGCATCTAAATTTCGCATCTGGCTAACGGCCTGAGCATGTCATTTTGGCCCTCCGACAGGGCTTGCCACTGGATAAAAGTAAACAAAGGTCAACTTGTTCCCCCGAGAACATTTTTCCTTGAGTAAGCAAAACAGCCCACTAGAAAGCCCTTATGAGGTAAATGTGGGCTAGCAACGGAAATGACATGGAGGCCAGGAATAAGATCGGGTAGGGGAAAGAAAGCTTACCAATTATTCGACCCCAGGTGGCACCAATTAAGAGGGACGGGATGAACAGGCCAGCCGGGACTGAGAGTCCGAAGGTGATGCAGGTTATGGTGAAAATGTACGGCAAAAACAGGTAGAGGGAAGAGAGGCTGAAGGAATCAGGAGGGTCATGGAAGAGTGTATGGAGAGACTTTTCCGGCGTTGTGAAGACGAGAGCAGCAATGGAGTTGTACTCATTGTCCGCGCAAGTGAGCTAACGCATATCGAAAAAGATGAAAGAATGGGTAAATGCAAAAGAAGAAATAAAGATTGCTCCGTAGAAGATCCTAGAACAACTACTTGTCTTTCGGTATTTGTTGACATGACGCAAGGCTACAAAATGCAACCTGATAGGCAAAGATTTTGCTCGAATGCCTATAGCTTTAGTCGGTTTTTTTTACCGTCTATATTTTTAAATCGTGGCTACGGGTGCAGCCAGTTCATGTAGGATGAAGTGGCGAACTTGACTGTTGATAATAAAAGTAGTAACAGGTGGGTGGGAATCGTTTCTATGCTCACCCCTCCCCCGGCAGAAAACGGGGATAGGAAAGAACCCCTCGTACTACAGTTGACATAGATCTAAAGTTCAGGAAGGGTAACTATTCCCGTATCCTAACACTAACCCTAACCCCAGCCTTAGCCGAAATTCTGATCTTAACTAGGGCCTTGCGCTTAACCCTAACCATAATTGTAACACTGATCCTATTCTTAACCCCAATCCTCAACTGTCTGAAATTGGGTCAAAACCACCTGTGTATTAAGGGGCGTTTCCCTTTCACCTAACCTAATTATGAAAAACTCGACAGCATCAATGGGAGTCTAATATTCGGCAGCAAGTGTAAGGTTTAATTAAGCGAAACTGGTAGTTACCTGGTGGATGCTAGATGGACTGCTTAGAAAATTACGTCTGGGCTATCTGCTCACTGTACCAGAATTGGTTGGTTACATATGCGACAGTAGGTTGGGCTGGCAACTTGGGCCTAATGTGATTAACCTGATGGCATTTAGGCAGAGTATGCTACATCAGATCAGTTAGCGTTTGCTGTACTCAAGCCTTGCCTTTGCAGTAGTGGGTTCGAACCCCATCGTGACGGCCAAATTATTCACAAACGAGTCAGATAAATAGAAAGCGTTACCGAAATATTATCTTCTTCGTTTGAAGAGCCTAGGCTCAAGGCACACCTATAAACACCTTATGGGCAACGCTCTAAGTCTGGACTGGTAAGGATGACTTATATGGCCCCTTAAACGGGAAGGGAGAGCAGGAACCACCCGCAATAGAGGTGATCTTGCGCCAAATTCAGGGGAATCTAGGGTGAGGTTATGGTTACGTTTAAGGTTGGCAGTAAAGTAAGTTAGGGTTAACGTTAGAGTTATTGTTACCTGTAGAGGTAGGTTTAAGGGTTCAGTTAGGATTAGGAGAAGGGTACGGTTTAGGGCTAGCGCTTGGATTAGGGCATGGGAATATATATCCCACCTGGAGTTATAGTCAGGGCGGTGCGTTCCTATTTATGTTCTGATTAGGGGGCCATAAAAATTATCTTTGCCCTGGATTTAATAAACTTCACAAATGGTAAAGTTAAAACCTCTAGGTGTGAAAATGTTTGCTCTGGGGAAAATAAACGCATTCTGTGCAATGTGGGGTAAAAGTCAGACGAATAAGTAAATGATGAGAAAAATGTCCTAGCTACATTCTGTTACTTTTTTCCACGGTGATTTGCGGTCTATGGGGGTAGAACTAAACCGAAATAGAGCCACATTGACTTATGACATGCGTTCACCGAGTCTGTTGGAGACGATAACAACTAGGGTACGGGTGTGTACTGCGCTTTAGACGTAGACTCACGCTGTGGCAAAATTTTTGATCGATCGGCCGGCAGACTCGGATAGACCAACTCAGGGAAGAGTGAATAAGAAATATATCTCCACGCAAACCGCTGTATTCCTCACTATGATAAATTGGACGCGCTGCAATCTATCACGATGCCATATCCGTGTTGGGATAGGAGGTTGTCAACTGTCAAGATAAGTGGCCCTTTTCATGACTCAGAGTCGGGTTGCAACGGTTTCTTCTTAGTGTTTCTCATGTAGCACACGATAAACGCTAACTACACGTCAAGTCAGCTACTGTGATCAACATCACCCATGTCAGTTGGAAGCTGAGGCGTCATTTGCATATTAGAGAAGGTCAAGCCAGCTCAGATTCCGATTTTGGGTTCCCGAATATGACGGAAGATGGAGCATACGAATTGAGCGGGCACATTCAAGGGGGGACGATAAGAAACCGGCATTAAAGGAAAGTCATACGCGAAACAAACAAGCATCGAGTCTGAAGAATAGGCCATCGGAAATGAATATATTGACGTTTTTTGACAAATTGGTTACCTGCATTCGTTGATGAACGCTCTCGATCGCTAACGGAAATCACTCGTCCCGCTCTGCCTTGAGGCTCACTCGCGAGCCCCGCCAGCAGCCGCACAACGGCTAGTAGTAGAATATGCAGATAAATATTGTCAGCAAAGACAAGGGAGACTGGAATGGGCATTCCTGGCCTATTATCCGTCGTCAGCCTGTCATACCCGGCCCCAGGTGGTGCACCACCCGAGGATCGAAACCGCGACCCGTTGATCATAAGTTCAACGCTCTAACCCTCGGATGGTCCACCACCTGGGATCCGGTATAACTGGCTGACGACGGCCGATAAGCCAGAAATGGCCATTCCAGTTTCCCTTGTCTTTTCTGGAAATATTCATCCGCCTATTCTACTACTAGCCGCTGTGCGGCTACTGATGGGGCTCGAGTGAGCCTCAAGGCAGAGTGGGACGAGTAAGTTCCATTAGCGATCGGTGAGCGTACATCAACGAATGCAGTCGATATTCCAAATCTAAACAGGGAAGCCCGTGGCTCAACGGTTGGACTTCTGATCAACGGGTCACGGGCTCGATTCTCGGGTATGACTGGCTGACGACGGCTAATAAGCCAGAAACGGCTATTTCAGCCCCCTTGTCTTTGTTGGCAATATTCATCTGCCAAATCAGTTATCGTTAAAAAGGTCATAAGCCATGGTGGCATAACATGGCGAATGTTATCTGCCGCTTGGTACGCCGTCAAACGACGATCAAAAATTTCCCAGACGGGGTGGACGGCACTATTCACCTTCGAATCAGGGATCCACAGGAAAAGGTCTTACTATTAAGTAGCCCCACATGAACAGTTCTACGAATCAAGGAACAGCCGGACATTGGTTGTATTCCAGTTAGTGCTCCTGTCAGTCGTCTTTTTGCTTCAGATTTCTCCATATTCATAAGATATCGGCAGAGATCTCGAGGTACGTGGTGGTGGTGGTGGTTGACGCAGAAAAGAAGAAGACTATTAAACTGGCCCGGAAGAAGTCATGGACGTGACCCCAAGAGTCACTGCCCTTAATTCGAATCTTTTCTAGAACTGATCTGTTGTCACTGCAGATATATACAACATGATTTGGCTTAAAAGGCTGCCAACTGACGGTATAACACGGTCAGTGGGACTTGCACTCATATGGATTCTGAGCCGACTACTCCTTTCTGTGGTAAACTGGTCCATCGTAAGCGGACCAAATCATGGATGTCATGCGTGGACGGACTGTATAGCTTTGTCACCCACTGCGCCTGATGCAAACCTCTGTGGTCCTGACGCAGTTCAACTGAGGGGTCCCGGTGGGTGAGATGGACATAGCCGTTCGCGACGGTCAAAATGACGATCAAGGGCAGTACAGCGGAACCTTTGGCCCTCCTGCAGTGGCAGAAGTGCCGGAAGGAGAGTTACCTGCAAAGGAAAGAGGGCGTTGGAGTCAGCAATCCGGCGACAGTCCACGGTGAGGAGAACGAGGGCGAAACTGGAGGCAGCAGTTAGAGCGGCTATTAAGGCCGCCTCGCATACTTTGGCTGCCTTTGACTTCACGTTGCTGCATTAGTTAGGTGGATATAGTGCGTGCGTATTAACGCACGTTTCAGTCGTAGATCGCACGTAGCAGCAAAGCACGCGAACCGAATGGTGGGATGCGTGAAGTGCGGCAGGGAGGGGAGAGGGCAGGAGGAGGGGATGGGGAGAGAAAAATATGCCAATCATAAAACGTGTCGGTTTATCAAAGAAACCTTTAATTATTCACATGGATAAATGGGGACCGCTACACCTGCAGCAAGTAAGGGTGGCAGAAAATAACAACAGAAACCACGGGGGAGGGATGTTCACAACACCTAAACGTAATTTCGCCTGGAAGGCAACAGGGCAAAGGTAAGAGAAATAAGCGGGGGCGCAGGTCGCGTAGGAAAACGAAGACCAGACTAGTGGAGGCTTCTAGTGCCGTAAGGAGGTGAACAACCCTGCACATAGGGGAACAGCAGAAATTGGAAAAATAACACGAAATTAAGGGTTGTGTCTCATTCTTTATGAGTGCCTCTTTCCTCTCAAAAGCACTGCAATGAAGAAAAATATTGAATGGTGCCGGCAGGGTGCGTTTGACATGGAAGTATTATATGGTCATATGAAAAGGCTGAAACCTGGTGTTGAGCAGCATTTAAACGGTGTGAATGGAAATCAGCCTGCTTCTAAAAATCCAAGGTTGCTTAGATGATTCAGTAATATTGATGAGCATAGATTAGGATTCCAAGTTGATGCGTTTGATACATTTTGGTAATTTTTGCAGACTGCTCTTGAGCAAACATCACTATGCAAGTTGAGTTTTTTTCAAGCTACCAAAGATCATATGATCGTCTCCACCTTGAAAAGCATTACTGTTCTTTGGTTAGAAATTATGTCCTTTTTAAAAGGTAGCACTTGAAATTACAGATGACTTAAGCATTCCACAAACTGGGTGTCATATATTGTATGAGAGAAGGGTCACGATGTCGCGGCTTCTTAGGGGTTCCAAATTTTCTGGCATACAAGGTCGCTAAAAAAAACGCGTCCATTTCTGCTTCCCTGAAAGGATAACACGATGCTTATTAAATATTGGTGCAAAGCGAGTGATTTGCACATTCATTCAGCAAAGTGAAAAATGGGGGCATTACACTGATAAAACGAGTCGATAAATGTCTAAACGAAGTCACCACAATTGTAAAATGGTACACCAAAAATAAATCTTGGATAACAAAAACGGAAGTAAATTTAATTCATACACTTCGGCACGCTAGTTTTAGACGGTGAATATTCGCGGAGGTCTTGGTGAACAACTAACAACTGCTCACGCGGTTGATAGTCTTCTGTGCTTAAACAGCTAATTGCGGCTCACAAAATATAATCACAAAGCTTATTTTGGGAAGTTACGAAGTACCTCTTTTCGAAGGCCAATGCGTATCAAATTAGCGCTTCGTATGCCAACTATTCCGTGCATATCCCCACAGTTTCTTCGGGCCACTACATTGCAGTGTCAGCAAGTCAAATTTGGCAATTTTTGAAAAACCTACGCACAAAGTACCTTCGGAGGAACAAGGGAAAATAAAAACATAGGTCGGTCTTAAAAAATCAAATCAGTTACGGAAGATTCATGAAGATGAAAGATCCATTTTTAAGCAGCAAGCTTTAAAGAACGTGGAACGCCCCGAGCGACTACAATGTCTGCATTTTAGCCAAAAGATTTCCACGAAGGGCAAATTAGTTTTCCGAAGCCTTGAGGGCAATCCTAAAAATGCATTACTTAAAAAGCATTTTTTATGGGAGTTAGATTAGCAGTGGCATCTGGGACTTTAAGTTGAACTCGGAGACACGAGTCAGCTTGGGATAACAGAGCTTGCTTGTTGACGACGGACATTTATTTTCGAAAGCTTTAAGACTACATAAGCTCGATTTAATCAAAATATGATCCCCGCACATCTGTGCTTCTCTGCTATTGATGAACAAGGTCAGTTACGCCTCGTAGAGAAAAATTCACTGGCTATGATCATAAGAAATCTTTGAATCCAACTTCCCCCTGACTCTTGTTTTTGAAAGGTATTTTGCTAAGAAAATGCCTAGATGTTTAAAAAAATGGTTGTCAGTGGTTGTCAATGATCGGGAGAATACAGAGGATGTGTTAATTAATTAATTAATTGCGTTTCGACGGTGTCATCTTCACAACATGTGGTCGTTCATTTTGCTGGAGTAGAATTAAGCCTCCACGATGGACTAGTGAAGGTCTGCTTTGTAGCAAACTTGCTTGTAGTAAACCTCTACTCTTATTAGCCTCGAGAATGCTGTAGTAGGCATTACCAGTAGCAGACCACCCAGACTGTCACCCAAATGATGCAACTGTGGTTTCGGGAAATGTTTGTGTTTCTTCCCGATCAGTTCATCAAGCTGATCGCGTATGGTCATCATGAAGGATTCATTTTTCTTAACATGTCGCTATTCGATCGATAAATTGATCATGCGAGGTTCACAGAGAGAATACGGAATACTTAAAAACGCCGAGATATTTGATCTCCATTCAGCCCATATAGGACCCATTTATCGAGCTTGTTCACACCATATTGCCAGACACCGTTGTAATACTGATATCAAATGCCTCAGATCTATTTTCTGACACTTGGACGCAGGTTTTCTCCAACAATTGCTTTAAAAAGTTTAATGCCAAAAGTGCATGAATGTACTTTATCTCCCTTATAGGGTGACCACGGAATTTCTGAGACCACCTTCGTACTGTTTGGTCCCTTGCAAATCCTTTTTCCATGCTCTAGTAATAGTTGAAGCTGTTTGGGAAACATTGTGACCGAGTTTGAACTCATTCAAGAAAAGAACACGCATTTCTTATTTTTTTCCCCTTATAATACACATAATAAGTAACTTTGTCTTTTTAAAGGGACAATTATGGTTACGGTCCCAGGGTTTTCAGGTCTTTTCAAATACTGGCTTTTTAGAAGAAAAAAACGTTTTCGTAAAAAGGCTACGAGAAATATATCTTATTTAACCAATTCACGGAAGAAAAACAATTTTGTGTGGGAAGTGAAAACAAATAGTAACAGTCAAAATTGTTTCATCTGTTGTACCCTTGAGTTTTCTACTGGGTTCTTTTCAAATAAATGCGTTTCCTGAGAAAAAGGGCATCACTTCCGCTTGTTGCAACTATCAACTTAGCACACTGTCAGCTTTCAACACGCAAAAAACGGATTTCTAGTTCAGGGTGGACCTCAATCTCCTTTAAGGAGTCGATTTCAGATTTGCCGGACAGTATCTTAAGCTTCGATGTTCATAATAATCTGAGAAAACTGAATTTGCCGACGCAGTAATAATGTTTAGTTCAGCGCTTCCTTCTTCATACGTTGCTTAATGCATATGAGAGTGGGCACGACGTCCTTTAGAAAGCAGTTACAAGACTGTAACAAAGCTGTATAGTGCCGTGACTCACAGTTGTCGATACTGGGTCAGCATACTGTTGATTTTAACGAAGAATGCACCAAGTAGTCCACCAAGGCAGCCCATGACAACGAAGACGAGCAGTTCGTAGACATTGTAGCATTCTAAAAACTGTAGAAGGGAAAAAAGAGCAAATATTTTGCTTTGAATTTCAGTTTACCGGCTCCTTTAAATGGAATAAAACATGATAGCAGGAAAGACAGAATCTAAGTAAATTTGGTGCGAGCTGGCCAACAAGATAGCAAGTTCTAGCTCATGCAAGTTGACCTTAGTCCGGTCAAACGGTCAGTACAACCCCGCTTGCGTGACGCAAGACAGTACGGTAGCAGTATTCGTCCCATCTCTGTGAGACTAAAGAACAGCTGCAGGCAGCCCCGCACAATGGCCGGAAAGCAACTGTTGGGATTCCTTGATTTTCATTTTATATAATCTTCGTCCAGCCTTCTTATTTATGCTCCCTAGTCCGTGACGACTTTGGTTTTCTTACTAGCTTTTTAGGCATGCGCATTGCAAACTATGCTGTCAACGGTGTGCCCCGCATGGTGGTCGCAAGGACGGTGAATTGTGTGCGTGAATTACTTGTAAGTGATAGCAGACTTTCGCAGCATCTGGCGTACTCTCTACACACTCACCCACTTAGGCTCAACAGCAAGACATCGTCAGGACGACTGGAGGCGGGATCTGGTACAGTGGTTGACTAAACTAAGCAGCCCACCTACGCGTGTCACACGCCCTTTTTCAGCACACGTGCGACTATGATTTCACAGACCATGAAAGAAGTAGATCGGATACCATTTGAGTAGGATTACCATAGAGGCCACATTAAGGAGAAGCCACTGAAGCCTAAGAAGGACCAAGTTTTCCCGCTATTTGGCAGTTTTTCAAGCGAAAACTTTTAGCACGTTGTGATGACGTAAATGGGACACCAGTGAAGAAGTGAGCTGAGAGGTCACGATGAAGGGGTTCCCAGAGTCGACTTCTCTGTCTCTCTTACTCAGTGGTCAACCGTCAAGACTGGCAGCCATATGTGGCGGGACATATTATCACATAGGTATTAGTTAAAGGTCAGGAAATGTACTCTATCAGTGGTACACTGATGTACAGGAAAAGAGTGAAGAGCTTGGCCCAATAGTTCGTCATTCTGCGTTGCCTACTTGGTCGCTAGCATGCAATTATTTATAGTAAGTAATAATCATATTGAGGACATATAAATTGAAATTATGCTACTGTTTAATTAGCTCCCAATAATTTTGCACGGTTATTCAAATGTATATAGAGCTATTCAGTCAGATGATTACTATAAAATTTAGGATCGAACCTGAAAGGGCTTGCATTTCGAGTTTCTTTAGATATTTGTCGATGAAGTCAGAAGCTTTACTTTGAATTGGTAGAAGAACAAACGACCTGACGCACTATGAAAACCTATCCATTTGATGTGTTAAGGACCAGCTACATCGGTAAATTTTTTATGACTTCATGCAGTGTGCTCGGGTACATACAATTATTACTGAAGTTAACTTGCGCCTGGTTAAATTACGTAACCCAAATAGACTGTCAATCGGCCTCAAATATTTTGTTCGATAAAATATTACTAGTGACATTTATCAGTAGCAATGTTTATAATTAAATTGTACATAAGCAACGGGTAATCGGAAACTGGAGAACTTGCATCAAACTCGCCAAAGCTGATCAGACCACCGGGTGTGAACTTAAAGGGGTTGCCACTGAAGACCCCGCGAAAGAAGGCCAGTGTAAACATGGACACCATTGACGCAAACAACTGAAGGAATAGGAAAGGTAAGCGCGAAATGAAGTTCTACCGTAGTCCAAGTGAGTCGTTGAAATAAAAAGCTGGCGCCTTCTTCAAGCGTGAAGAGCAAACCGCCAACAGGTGCTCCGAAAGCAGCTGCCACACCTGCAGCGGCGCCCGCTCCAACAAAGTCACGCTTCTCCGCATCATTTCGGAAGGGTCGAAAGTGCTTGCTCGAAAGACCGCACCAGGTGATACGACCCTGGGAGAGGCCGGCGGCAGTAGCAGAACCGATGTGGATCATAGGACCCTCTTTGCCCGCTGCAAGTCCACCAGACACTGCAAGGACAACGCCAATGCCCTTCATAAGCATTGTTTTGGCCCGCATCACAAAGGGTACATTGATGCCGTTGAGGTAACATTTAACTTGTGGGATGCCACTGCCTGCCGCAACGGGCTTTAACAAAAAAAGGAACGAGTTCTGGTCAGACTAAGCCAGAGGCCACGGCACAAAATGAGCTGAAAATGCCTGCTGCATTTGCTTGCTCAGTGGAAAGCAATTCTACAGACTCTGAGGGCAAGTTGAGAAGAGGGAGGTGGAAACAGGAGACAATGACACCAATAGACAACCTTCTGAAAAGATCAGTAATAATAGGATTTCGTTTTCCTATAACATCATAGCTGGCTGCGAGCACGTCACTGTACCTTGAACAGATGCTTTACTATGGGCTTTAGTCACATGATGACATGATTGATTGCTGGATGCGATGGCTATACCAGCATCACGGTTAGTCCGAAAAATTGGTTGACATGCAGCTACAAGTTAACACACAGTAAAGGGTTTGGTAGTTTGCGAAGATAAGTGGGGGAAAAGGATTCATAAATATCAAAAGTTATAGACATTGCAAAAGCGCCACTGAATTACTCATGACACGTACACGAGCCTTTGACTGTGACCTCCGGCAGAGTTTTGGAGAGTGGATAAACTTTGTTATTACACACTCGAATCTTTTGTTTAGGCGGTTGTCATTGTAATCTGACGAGCACTGCTTCGCCGTACAGGTCACGTCCACTTTTGAGGGAAAAAAGCCCCAATTTTTTGATGTGTCCCAATAAACGGTGATTTTGGGTATTAGCAACCTCATTGACCAAGTGATCAAATGAGTGACAGGAAGCCACATCTCACACCTCGGCCGAATTCCCTTCATTGTTATTATGGAAATAGATGGCTTTTTGGGAAGTAAGTGTCATCTTAGCTTAATATATTGTACTTTTGACAGTCACGAACCACGATGTTCACCGTGTGCCACCCAGCGTAGTAGACGGTGAGTTGCACGTGAACTAGCTTGTAGTGGTAGCCAGCTTGCGCAGTATCTGCCGCACTCTAGGTTAATAGTACAGACGTGGTAGCACTAGTTCACCAGAGCGGCCTTTTCTATGCATTTGCAGTCGAAGTCCGTTGTTTTTACGTGTCTTCCACATTAAGGGGACAAATCTCTTTCTCGGCTATCAGTACTGTTGAGATGTAGTATCTGCGAGTCTCCCCAGTCACAATCTACTCGGAATGAGTTTCAGAATTAGGGGGGGAATCCCGAAAAGGTACGCTCACGAAAGGCGTTGATTGCCCCAAAAAGAAGGCGCTGATGACCTTGAGCTTAGGCTAAGAAGACCGTAAATTTCGAACCTGTGCAAAAAAGCAACGTAGGGAGGGGTGCATATCACTCCGACTCGTCGGATGCACGCAGGCTGCAGAGGAAAGTTAAGATACTGCGTTCTTAGCGTACTGTGACCCACAAAACAGCAGAATTCACATTGAACACTGTGCAGCATTTTTGGGTCTAACGAGTACCTTGTATGGCTGCAGATAACATAGTGGGAATTAGTTACTGATAAGGGACCACAGTCAGTGACTCATTTCATGAAATGATGACCGGAAGCTTGAAACGCGTTTTTGGTTAGGAAAGTTTAATAAAGTAAGGTTGTCATATTGTTTATCGTGCGGTACAGTTCCATAGTATTTCAGACACGGCAGGATGCCCTTTTTGAATGCACATTTGTTACGCTGCCTACGAAAACCGCACTCGATAAAAAAGAATGCTAAAGAAGTAAGTTGTTCTATTGATTGTCGATGTCCTTGTAAATTCAAATATATGTTACATGTAAGATGCTCAAAAATGCCCCTTCTTGGACTTATAGCAAATCGCATTGACGTCAAATTTTATACTCGCCGAAAGGCTATTCTTCGGTTTTAAAAAGGTAAGATTATGAGATTTTTGAGGTCGTGCAATGTCCTTCCAAATCAAATCCTAGCTGTTCGTTTATTAATAACCGCTCAGGAAGCAAACGATTTCCAGGTCCATTGCCATATTTTATGCACACTATACGACATCCTAATGGTATTGAGGAGTTTATGCTATTTTCTCCACGTAACACATCCAGCTTGTTGACTGAAAACACTGCTTGCAACGGCAATAGCATATTGGACTCAAAGTTACTTGGGAATTGAAAAGCTTTCCAATCGTGCTCATCAGCCACAATATGTCCTTCGCGTTCTGCGCAGTAAATAATGTAGAACACAAGATTGGGGCTCTCTTAACAGTATGGTAAGCATGGAACCTTGGCCCGCGAACGAAATGTTTCGAGGACCAATATATAATTGCGATTTTGTAGCTACTGATATTGCATCATTATTTGCTTTCGAGATATAGTATGCCGTGTTTTGCACTTTGGCAAAGAAACTATTTCAAAGAGGCTTCGTACCTGTAACGTGGTAAACAGGTACAAATAAAAGACGGACATGTATGAATGTTCAACCCTAAAGAGCTCCCATAAGAAGGAGCATGTCAGATCCTTAGTATATTAGACACGATGCAAGAACTGTCCTCTTCTGTTGCATAGGGCACGAATTGACTATGTCCTTTGTAGTTTGATTTAATGGTTGAATGAGGTTTACTTTCCTATATGTCGGGTTTTACATGGTGAAAAATTTTTAAAAGAAGCTAAATAAATTAGTTTGGGCCTCGAAACCCTTTATGTGCAATCGGTTCTGATCCTGTTAACTCCCACTTAGTCAGAAGAGTCAGCACTGTATGATGTAGCATACTACTATTGCCGTTTCTACTGTAGGCGAAATTTTTATTCTTTGCATTTTTAGGCATTACTAATACCATTGCAGGCAAATCCATGTATCTTCATAATAAAATTGCCCTCCTAAGCCATATCTGGCATCTTTTCACTGAATGATTTGGCAGCTTATATTTTTACAAAAGTGCATAACAAAATAAAGAAGACTGCTTAACATCCTTACAATGAGATCGAAATAAAAAATGAAGAAATCGAAGCAGCTTCGTTTCGTATGTGTTTAAGAGAAAAGACTGAAACATACCGCTACGAGTGTAACAAGAAGGGCTGCAATCGTTACAGGGACGGCGTTTGATAAGCACCAAGCGAACCCCGGTATCAGAAGAAACCAGTTATTGTGGTAATGCTTGAAAACTGAATAAAGCGCTTGTCAAGGAAAATTCGCGCACGGGTAAGAGTTGTTATAAACATTAATATACAAACAAGGAAGTTAGGGCGTGGAGTACTCTATAGTGCACAGGTCGGACCAGACGTAAGATGGCTACGAGCAGAGATCTGTGACAAACAATAATACATTGGATGGTCCATCGAAGCCATTAAGGACTTACAAAATCCCTACCAGTGGCATCAGCCCTGTCCACAATGTCTGCTTTACACGATGAGAACTGTTTAACTTCATGCCAGCAGATAGCGATCACGAGGAGTGGGTCTACTTCAAGCCAGAGATGCGTTTCGAGATAACTCTTCGTCTCGCATCTTTATCAAAAATATTTAGCTACGTCCGGCATGCCGAACACTAATGTAATTGATGTCGGTCAGGAGGCTTCCTCGTTGAAATTCGTTTCAGTCAAAAAGAATGCAACATTAAGGACAGTCCTAATAACGTCGTAGTTAAATACAATAGGCGATATGATGTCTCCTTGCCGAACGCCTGACCGAATTTCCAAGTCCGACAGTTTACAGTAGACAAGGCTTTGATCATCGGTGAAGCTTGGACGTGTACTAAGGAAATCGAAATTTGTTCAGCATACCTCATATCATGGTAAATGGGAGCGAAATGTGCAACGGATTCAACTACACAGACGGTCTTCGGCGGCAGACAGACACTGCGCAGCTGAAGGAGTAGACTAGAGTGATGACTGGGTCAGTGCATTCACATGCCGCTCTGAGTGCATTACGCAGATTTTTCAATCTCTTTAGAATGACGATGGCAAAGCAATCTGCAGCAACGTAGGTGAGATTCACAGTGCCATACTTTCACACACTGTCCAATCTCCCGGTTTAAAGACCGTTGCGAGACTCGACTTAATCTTTGGTCAATCCCCTCCATGAGGCAAGGGATGTTGTTATTTCCGGACGCATTTTGTTGCACAGCACTAGCACTGCGTGGGTGAGGATGAGACAACTCGAGACAGGCGGTAGACGATTGCAGTAACATAACTAAAAGAGGGGCTAATGATCGAAGTTAAGAAGGTGTCCGACATGCCAACAGCAGAACTTTATCTCGATTGATTTGTTAGTAACAGTCGACACTTCCTCCCTAAATTGTCAATTAATGAGATGAACTGCCACTAGATAAGTGAGCAAGGTGGTAATTTTCGTCACTATTGTCAACGTTTAAGGCCTGTTCGAGGAAAGTGGTCGTGGTCATGGAATTCATCTATAGCTGAGTTAGTCGATCCCTTACAGAATTAAAAAAGGAATCGGAATCCCAAAACCTACCTCATGCTGTTTGTACAGGCTCAGTTACATCAACGACCAAGTTCTATTCTTCTATTTTGTGTTAACAATAAATTTAACTTCGACAAACAGTCGGTAAAAGTCCGCAGCTCTGAGGTTGCCTTTTTCTACTGCAGCCTAGTATAATGTGTAGCCTTTTTCGAAACGACGAGAGCAGTTACTTGAACTATAGTTTGCAGCTTCATGGTGTCGAGGTGATTGAAAGGGAAATATATCGCCACTTGTAGTAATGGGTAAGCATTTAAAGGATACGATATTGAAGGTATCTAAATTTTTGCATACAAATTATTGATATCAAAAGATCAATAATTGATGCTGACAAGCCGGTACAAAATCCAATTAAAAACAGCAACGTGTAACGAAGAGCAGAAGTACGGAGTCTCTTCTAAAATATGAATAATAATAAATTGAAATAGGTGTGGTTAAGTGCGCCAGTACCTTAATAGCCTGTTCCTCGAGTTCTTTTATAAGAATTGGATTTTGTGTAACATCATATTCAAGACTCTTTGGGAAAAATACATTAGCTGTATAAGTGAAAACCTCGTAAGCTTGATCAAGTCTATTTTCGGGTGGAAATTCGCCCATAAAAAACGCAGGTTCGGCAACTCCGGTACCCGTCAAATTTTCAGGCGAACTTTCCTTCCAGTTTTCGTAAATGGCTAAATGGTGAAAAAAATTACGGTCGATTCGCCAATACCTTGCCGTCTTCGGCGAAGACTACCCTCGGGCACACCTTGTGTGGACATAATGCTCGTCTGAAAAAGAAAGGAGAGGCAAAATAGTTGTAAGACGCCCATTTAATCACTTTCTCCGAGTATTATACTTCTCAGATCATGCTGTTTTCAGAGGCAGAGGTAGGTGTAACTAACAAAACTTGGAGACGTGTAACTATAGGTCGTAACGTATTCGACATAAAATGGGAATGCGTACTCCTATTCTACAGTTACGATACATAAATGAATCTAACTCTCGTGTTACCTTACACTTTCCCCATCTCAATCAACGGAGCGAGCTTGGGCGTTAAAATGAACAGAGCGTCTGATACAGTAATAACAAGAGAAGAGGATAAATCTAGCTCGGAGAGGGCGCAGTGGTAAACTGAGCGGGAGTTCCTTTATAGCAAGACAGACTCGCCCTACATCAACCTTATCCATTCTTCCCACCTCCTCTGGTTTAACATCAAGACAAATTCAAAACAACTGAATAGATTCGGAGCACCATAATAAAACAGAATGAATCCGTGTTCACGCACACCGAGCATATACCGACACATAAATTGACACAAGCCAGGCCTTAAAGGCGGGATCTAGATCTGGTGTCACAATGACCACCACGCCTGAGTGGGATCGAGTTACCGGATCGCCAAGCCGCAAATTTAAGACCCAGTCATAATCTAATGTGTCCCATAAGCAAACACCCACATGTACAATGCGCTATACGTAAGTACTGGTGTAGCCAAGCCTTATTGCGAACATGTTTTTATGAATAACAGATTATAATTTACTGCTTTTTCTCGGATAAATTAATGCGATGGCGGAATATGCGAAAATTTATAAACAGATAATAAGACAGAAGTTCGGAAAACAGACTTCTATAGTTTCGTAGGTGGCCGACCAAGCGGATAGACACCTATTTTGTCATTTGAGCAATCCAAACTGACACTATTGCTATTTACATATAAATTTTAGTAGGCTGGGAAGGTAGGCGGGTTGTAGTGGTGTATGCACGTGTGATTGGATGGGTGGCATGTATGCGCACATAATTGAATAGGTTCATGACGCGCCAGGAATGTCCCGGTGGTACGAGAGGCCTCCGAGAAATGCATTTTCCTTCCTGTGATAAGGATAACTTGGTGAAAGCTCTTCTCGTGTGACTTACGCGATAGGCCTTTGGGAAGCTAGTCTACCACATTCTGTGGAATGACGAAATAAATATGTACGCCATATAAGACAACTACCAGGGCTTACGGACAGTAGCCTAATTGATCACCCTACAGCAAATCTTATTTTTAATAAACTTACGGAGCGAAATCCTCAGCTGGGTACATATGGCAAGTTGCATGTAGGGACCGTACTTAACAAGAAAAGTTTGCTTGATCAAACTTATATGTAGGTAGAATTATACTCTTTTTTCTACGACAAACGCGACCAAAAATTCGTCGAAAATTATAATATTAATTGACAGAGATCATGCGCTGCCCAAAGGGGTTTGTCAGCAAACGACGCAGGGCAACGACGACGACTCGTTAGCATATATTTTGTAAGTCTACGCGGATACACATTTCATTCCATTTGAACATCGATTTACAAGCGTAGGGTAAACCGTAAGGGTTTCGGCACGCTATTCAAAGTAACGGCTTTCTCAGGTTCACTCTGCCAATTAAAGCAAAGACATATGGTTTATCGTGGAACCCTGAATATCTCAAAACATTTCCGTTATAAATTGAGTGGATAGGTGATCTAAGTCAAGCACTGGATTACGTTGGAAACACCTTAAAAGAAATTATGAACATTACATTCTCCATTAAACGTGAATAGATCTTTTTAACTTTACATCCAATGAAATGCCAAAAATAAATAATCAAACAAGAAGATGTAAAAAAAAGTAATCCTAAAAACCTTAAAAGACAAACAAAGACTGATAAATCAAAGCAAAGCCGTTTGATGATGAATGGAATAAGAACACAACTCGCATAAAACGCTCATGTTTAGCCATATGTAAAATTCTGTGTGAAAATATGGTGAGAAATCGCGCAGCTGTAGTAATAATTGGTCACATGAAGATAAGCATCAACCGCACGATCAATGGAGAGCATGTCTTAATCAAAAGGGAGGGAGAGGGATCTTGGAGGCCAGTCTTTCCTACTGCAGCTCGTGTAAGAGCAGCTAAGATGGCAGCAGCCGTAATTGTTCCAGGATCCTGAGTGGTCGTTGTGTTCCTTCTTCATCTTTATTATTAACCTTAGCAGTAAATAAAACTTGTAAAGTTAGCGTTAGCATCTGTCGTAGATGCTAACGCTAACGTTAGCATCTTTCCCAACCCAAATATTGTCCAAAATCCCCAAATAATTAAGCCTTCTAATAATTTTACCAGATTTTCGAAATCATTTATTTCTTTTCAAATGCACGTTTTCCGCCAATTTATGCTAACTTCACCCAAAATCTCATTTCTATGCAACCCCCTACCTCTCTTACGCAACAATATAGTCTTCCCTTCCATGGTTTTCATTCAAATATGCCATCGTATAATAATCTCAGTTCCTTTAACAGTAAAATTTCTACAAATTTTAGACCAGAGCAATTTTGTTTCCCACCTTTTGTTTCTTCTCTCCAGTTTTCCTCCTCACCACAAATCTTCCATTTTTATAAAACTTATGAGCATAACCTACAGCTCAGGAATACGCTCAGCTTAGTTTCACTCAATGTGACATCAGTTTTAAATAAGATGACTGAGCTTAGAACAGTAGCCTTTGAGCTTGATCCAGATGTGCTGTGCATAACTGAATCCTGGGCTCACTATCTTATTTCTGACTCGACGCTTGCTATGGATAATTTCAATTTGTACCGACAAG
Source organism: Schistocephalus solidus (assembly GCA_017591395.1). Classification (NCBI taxonomy): domain Eukaryota; kingdom Metazoa; phylum Platyhelminthes; class Cestoda; order Diphyllobothriidea; family Diphyllobothriidae; genus Schistocephalus; species Schistocephalus solidus. Next base: position 131,333 of record WEDG01004544.1, read on the forward strand.
AACGCGTTGGAAAACTAGGCGGTGGTTGCCTTCTTTATATTAAGTCATTTTTTGTACATTTCCTTTTCAGCTGAGCTATTCGTTCTTTTCTGGAAAGGTATGCTTTGCTTCAGTCATCCTCCGCACAATAAAAAAAGCGTTAATTGGTTGTATCTATAATCCTCTGTGTTATTCTGGCAATGAAAGTGAGCTCTGTGAACTATTTGAAAAAGTTACAGGGACTTAATTTGATATCAAGATAATCGTAGGCGATTTCAATCTGCCAGACATTGACTGGTAGACAAATTCTTCTCCGCAAAACTTCATAAATTGCTCGATACTTTTAACTTTTCAAACATGTCCCAACTGGTCAGATCAGTTACTAGAAATTACAACATTTTAGATTTAATTTTTACAAATGATGTCCACCCTCTCTTTATGAATTTCCATCGTGAGCTTTTACAATTGATCACGCACTAATTCACTGCTGTTTTCCAGTCTCCCTTCTTGCAAAGCCTGAGGTTAAATGCAATTAACTCGACTACGCTAACACAAACCATGAATAAATAAATAATTTCGTAAACAATCTTGATCTACAAAGCATATTTTCAATCAATGTTCTGAACTTTTTCAATGAGCTCTTGCACAGCCTCACAGAAAAAAATGCAGGCTTTTTCCCGTTTAAGATTTTTTAATTCAAATACCTCTTCTTTTACTGTTCCGCATTTTCTCCAAAACAGACTATAAAAATTCCGAAAGCAAGTTAAACATCCATCTTAAAGCTCTTTGTCAGTTCATTTAAGGATTGCACAAATATTTGAATTAGCATCGTAAATTAGGCTCGCGCGAGATAAGCGTAGGTAGTCTCGGCCACAAAGTGATGGCAATTCATCCAAATCTGTTGCTCATATCTTCCATGTTCGGTCATCGGCTTAGCGTCTGAATGTAACTCCGCCCTTACTCGACTGTTACAAAAAATTTGTTACAGACGATTTGGGCAAAGCAGAGTTGTTAAATTCGTTTTTTGCAAACCACTTTACCACTGAAACTAGCCCCACTCCCACAATTCCTCTGCTTTCAAATTCACTTCTAACAACCATTTATTTCTCGCCTTCATGTATTCAAAAGGAAATAGCTCACCTAAAAAATTCACATTCGGTTGGAACTGATAACATTCCAAACTCACTTATTAAACAGTTAAAGGCTTTTCCACCTTGACTAAGCAAGTTATTCTCAGTATTTCTCGAAAATGGTTTCTTCCCCGATTATTGGAAAACTTCTATTATAATACCAGTTTTTAAATCTGGTTCCCGCTCGTACATTCATAACTATCGCGGTGTTCATAAAAGCCCTCTCTTGCTAAACTCTTCGAAAAACTAATTGCAAAACAAATCACGAATTTTGCATAAGCAATCAAATTATCAACTTTTCCCAACACGGCTTCTTACTGGACTGCTCTTGTGAAACCTGCCACATGTCATTTCTAAATCTTATTACCTCTCTTCGTAATTATTATCTCTATGTGGTAGTTATCTATTTTGATCTTAGTAAGGCGTTTGATAAAGTGCCTCATAAACGACTTCTAGCTAAACTAGAAGCTATAGGATTTCGTAGTCCCCTTACTGACTTTATTAGATCATACCTTAATGCTCGAAAGCAAAATGTTTTAGTAGGGTCCTCATACTCAAGTGCTACCCCGATTGTTAGTGGTGTCCTTCAAGATACCGTATTAGGTCCTTTGTTGTTCTTACTGTATATAAATGATATTTCAACGATAGTTAAACATTCTCAATCTTTTATTTATGCTGATGACCTCAAATGTGTGTATTCCTTCTCTAACTCTACGACCGAACGGTGCCTAGAACAAATTTATTCAGACTTAGACGCTCTTTCGGCCTGGAGCTCCACATGGCTAATTAAGTTCTCACCTACTAAGTGTCGCTACATGAGTTTTGTGCCTGTAAGGCTGCCGCAACTTCTTATCATTGAAGTTTGCCCTATAATTGAATGTTCCTACATCAAGGACTCGGGCTTAAGCTAAACCAATAAATAAGATCTTTCACCTCATGCATATAGAATTACGGCCAAAGCTGCTCAGATTGGCGGCTTTATTTCTTATAATTTCTACCTTCCTGAATTTAAATTAAGACTTTCGTATGTTTGTACTTCCCATTCTTGAATTTTGCTGTCCTTTCTTCGGTTTAAATGAACGAATATATGTGTTTAAAATTGAAAATGTCCAAAGACATTTCACAAAAAACTCCTTTTTCCGACTCTTTCAAACTACATCCTTCTCAACAAGATGCCAGCTAATGAAGCTAAAATGTCTTTGGGTCAGGAGACTTGAAGCAGGCTTTTGTCTCCTTTTCCGACTAAATAAAAGTTCAACTCTCCCCAAGCTTTCTGTCATTACCTCCGTTAGTCTTCCTTATAACCTAAGAAATTCAGCACTAATTATACCTCCCCCTGCATCCTCCACGTGTAAACGGTCTCTCTTCTTTGCTTCTAGGTATAGTTTTCTTTGGAATAACTTGCCAATTGAAATTAGGTCGTTAACTAGTCTATCTTCATTCAAGCGAAGACTGCACATTTAGCTTAACACTGATTCTATTAACCTTTTATTTTCCTCATCTTTTCCCAGTAGCTTTCCCCATGACTCGGAGAAAGGACCATCAGGAATTTAAGTGACCCTCTTGAAACTATATTTTCGCTACCTCAGGTGGCCCATGAATTATAATATCTCCTTATATCACCAGTCATCCAAACGATGACGTCATTCTGACGTACACATTCGGTGGTCCACAGTCTAAAATGCTACCGTTTCATTGGATACTAACCACCACCAGAATTCAATTCTGGATCCTCAGATGCTGAGGACTTAAGTTCATTGACGCATTTTCAAGAGATGTTGTTTCATACGCCTAAGTGATCAAGAACAAATCACCTCGAGGTTTCATTATCTCATTCTGAAATGCTACTACAGTACTACCCTACTCTACCACCTGACCATTTTTTCCTAAGCAGTTTTTTTCTCCTACCTTCTATTCAAAAATGAAGTCCTATTGAACTCTGCCTCCATTTTTATGGTAGGAGTTTTTTTTCACTGCCTATTTTTTCTAGTTCACCATTAATTTTAAAACATCGCTAACTGTTGACATATCAGGACATGTTATGTATATGTACATTTTATCTGCACACATTGTCATAACTTTATTTCGTTACTAATGTTCGCTTAAACACTGCCTTGTCGGTGCTAACCAACTATAAATTCTAAATTCTAAATAAATTCTAAATACGCTTAGCAAAAATACAGTTAAAAAGACAGTGACCAAGGCACCAAACGTATCAAGAACTAAAACTTGTAACAGCTCACAATGTTCGGACGCGAACACCCATAACGACCGGATAACAGGAACACAGTCTATTAATCCTACGGACGACGACCAGAGCGAACCACAAATCGCATCCTGCTATCATGGGTGTTTTAAGAGCCCCAAGCTGAATCCCAAGAACCGAACGCGTGGCAGTCTGCAATGGGAAACACCACAACACGAGTATGGAGCCACAATAGAAGCGGGCCGAGTACGCTACCCTGAATAACTCCAATCCTCACGTGCGTGGGGTTGGGGATAACATCGGAAATTTTAACTAACTGTGTACAAGCATTCAAAAAGTAGGATATTTAGTTCAGAAGCTTGTTTTCTATGCCAAAGGAGGTTAGTTTCAGCAGGAGGAGATCATGGTCAACACGATCAAAAGCCTTCGTGAAGTTGAAATAAACGGTGTTGATTGCAAAACCAATATGTCTAGATTTTAGCACATGAGCAAATTAAGAGAGCTGGCAGGTGTCACAAGATCTTTTTTCGAGAAACCCATGCTGAGCCGCATATAGTAGGTTATTCTCTGTCAGTTGAAGAATCAGCTTGTCTTTAATCCAGGTCTCTAAGATCTTCGAGACTGCTGGCAGTGTATATATTGGCCTAAAGTCGTCGAATGCGTAGTTCGGCTGTGTTTGAGTAAAGACAGAATGTGCGATTCCTTCCATAAAATAGGGAAGGTTTCACTTTCAAGAGCAAGATTAAATAGCTTATACAGAAGTGACGGAATTATATAATTTGCATCCGCCTTTAGAACGCCATCTGGTCCAGGACTGTACGATTGACGAGAACGCCAAATGGCTACGGTCACATCCCAAAGGGTAAAAGTTATATTTTCGAGGACGCTACCGGTCCAAACACGGATGTTTTAAAAAGTGGGTGATTAAATTTTCACTAAAAGTTCTAGACAAGAACGTATTGAAGCTATCAGCCGTCAACTTAGCGTCAGATATAGGGTTTCTTAAAGCGTCTCAAAGTACAGGGTACTGAGTTTTTCCCTGCACTTTTACTGTGCGCGAAAAGAGTTTTGCAACATTAACCGAAGGGTTTTCGGCAAAGTTAATCTCTTCAGCTAATCGTTTTTTGTCAGAGAGCCCCTTTGCCTGTTCAAGGATTTGTTGGATCAAAGGCAAGATGGAAGTGTCATTTAGTCATTAAGGAATCTCTTGCAAGATAACAGTACTCGAAGAAATACGCCTAGCAATATTACAGTTAAAAAGGCAGTGACCAAAGCACCTAAAGTATCAAAAACTACAACTTGTAACAGCTCACAATGTTCGGACGCGAATACCCATAACGACCGGATAACAAGAACACAGTCTCTGAATCCTACGGACGACGACCAGAGCGAACCAAATCTCTGGTGTTATAAAGAACCCGTGGTTGAATCCCAAAAAAACAAACGCGTGGCAATCTGCAATGGGGAAACACCACAAAAGGAGTACGAAGTCACAATCAACTCTGATGGATTCATTGAAGCCTGCAGATGAGAGTATGATCGGAGGTAGTCTTAATCCCAATGAGAGCTCTGTAAACTGTCCTCGTGCCCCTAAGGAGAACTTAGGAGGAAGCGAAAATTCCAAGCACCAGGATCGGCAAGTGTTTAGTTATTCAGGGTTTGCAAGAGTCAACTGCAGTCTGACCTGATGACCGTGCCGGCGAAGACCTTGTTTTGTTTAATGGCCTCCTAAATCAGTTGCTCCCACAAAGCGTGGAATTAAAAGTTATTAAAGCATTCCGGATCGGCAAAATGTCTGAAGACAGCCTTGAAACGCCATGACCGCGACCTCTCAAAATAATGCTAGAGAGCAAAGTTCAAATCAAGGCGATCCTATTAAAAAACAAACCTCCGTCACTCGCATAAAGAGGTTTTTCAACCGTACTTTTCCACTGCGGAAAGGCTGAAACGCCGGGAACTTGTCTTGGAACTAAAATCAAGACTGAAGGCTTGTGAATACAATCTGGCTATGTTTTAGGGGAAGGTAGTTCACAGGAATACGAATTTTTCATTGAACCAACCGATTGTACTAAGGACAACGACAGCCACCTCACTTATGCCAAAAGTATCAGGGAAACAGTTGCCCAAAGTGATGTCAGCACTGATTACGTAACGAGAAGGGTTCTCAATAAGGAAAACAGAGTTACCGAAACTCATCAAGAAATGGAAAATTCATACGACATTGACGTTAGAGGAGACGCAATAACGCCCATAAAATTGACAAATGCAACAGGAAATTCGGTTGGCACAAAATTGAAGTGCTTGTATACAAATGCCAAAAGCCTTTTATCAAAACTTGATGAGTTCAAAATTTGCCTTGCCGAAGTATCTCCTGATATGATAGCAGTAACCGAAACTGGCTGCCGGGCAGTATTTGAGATAGCGAAATCACATTGTCTGGATACCAAATATATCGGAGGGACAGAGAAAACCGACAGGGTGATGGAATATTTGTGTATGTGAAAAACATGCTAATAGTGTCCGAAAAAGACGAGCAAGTTTGCGTGCAGCACGAAAGCCATATGGTTGAACATCAAGGCTCTTGGGTCTCCATGTCTGGATGTCCTCATTGTCTATCGGCCACCTAGGATAGACCGAGTTGCAGACACCCACTTGTTGAAACAATTAGAAAATTTATCCAGTCGACCTAATGTCATGATTATGGGTGACTTCAACGCACCATGAATTAACTGGAGCACTGTTCAATCATCATGCCCAAAATCGACTTTTGATTAGGTTTTTCTGCAAAAGACCTTGAAGGCACTCCCCACACAACATATCCTTTTGCCCACCAGAACACGTGAAGGACAAAGGGCCAACTCTCTTGACCTGGTTTTCACGAAAACATCAGGCTGCATTGACGCGATTATTTCAATGCCTCCGCTTGGTCGTAGTCGTCATGTGGCGCTTATGTTGGACAACTCCTTATTCTTCGTTGTGTCTGCTATAGAGGAAAAACGGCGTAACGTTTGGCGAGGAAAATTTCATCAGATGCGAGCAGATTTAACAGACATCAATGATACCTCAATTTTTCGAGCACCATGAACGAAGATTGGGAGTCATTCCGAAATGGTCTTCTGCAACTTATGGACAACCACTGCCCACTAACGCGTGTCTATCACAGCAAGCGTCCTGGGTGGCTAGACAGCAACTTAAAAAGGAAATAAGCAGGAAGCACATGTTGTGGAGAAAATATTGCAAGTCTAATCAAGTATAAACACAAAGAAACAAACTAAAAAGCCTTATCCATAAAACGCGAAGAGAAATCAAGAAGACTTTGCTACAAAAAGCAACGCAGAATCCAAAGTTAGTCTACCGTTACCTCCGCAGATGTACAAGGAATAGGCATCAAATTCCACTGAACAAAACTGCCGTGGGCGTCAAACGTTCTCATAACAGGGAAAAAGCCAAGTACTTTTCACAGTTCTACTGCTCAGTTTTCACAAACGAGGCAAGGTTTCTTCGTCCCTCAGTGGATAACCCACCGACTGAAAGCATTAGCCACATACTTTTCTCAGAATTTCTGATGCAAAAGGAATTAAAAGAACTAAAAGAGTAGAAATTCCCAAGACCAGACGAGCTTCCATCCAAGCTTCTGAAAGAACTCGCCAATGAACTTTCCGCACATCTGTCAGTGCTCTTTCCAAAGTCATTTGACTCCGGAACACTTTCTATTGATTGGAAGCTGGCACATATAACTCACTTGTAAAAAAGCGGTAGCCGGGCGTCAGTGACAATCTACAGGCCCAAAAGCTTGACATGCATCCTTGGCAAGATTATGGAGAGGATCATCAAGAGTGAATTGGTGAAATTCCTAGAGGCTCATAATTTGTTATCAAGCTGTTAACATGGGTTCAGAAAAGGAAGATCCTGCACAACAAAATTTTCTGTATTCGCTCCAGAGGTGTATCCAAGCACTTAAAGATAGACACGTGGATCACCTCACCTTCATTGACTTTCACAAGGCCTTCGATACCGTGCCGCATAAGAGACTGCTGTACAAGCTAGAACGAATTGAAATCAGAGGTAACTTCCTCAAGTGAACCGAAAACTTCCTCGTGGATTGGCGCCAGGATGTGTGCATCGGCCAAGAGAGGTCAAGTTCGGCTGTGGTCAAGAGTAGGGCTCCTCAAGGCTCAGTTCTAGGGTCAATACTGTTTTTAATATACGCAGACGATTGTGTCAGGAATCTTGACTGTGAAGCAGCAATGTTTGCCGAAGACATGAAAATATGGAATGTAATCCAGAGCCCTGCTGACGAAGATAAATTACAGAGCAACCTAACTCAGTTGGAGGAGAGGTCGAATCATTGGCTTTTGCACTTCAACGTCACAAAGCGTATAATACTTCGCTTAGGCAACCCATCCACGTCCGCCAAAAGAAGAAGCTACTTTCTCAACGCTGAAGCCTTAAAAAAACGTGGAAACCCAAAAGGACCTTGGTGTGCTGACGACCACCACCTAAAAACCATCCTCTCACTGCTCGAACGTGGCGAAGAGCGCAATCGCGGTTCTGCATGTCATTAGACGAGCCTTTTTGGATTTCAATGAAGATCTCTTCACTAAGACTTTTGGAACATGCATTAGGCACATTTGGAATATGCTGTTCAAGCCTGGAAACCATGGACAGTTCAAGATCAGAACTGCCTCGAAAGAGTACAGAGGAAAGCCACAAAAACGGTTAGGAGTCAAAGCTCCTTGCTTTATCCAACCCACATAATGAATCTTAATCTGTTCCCTTTGAGTTATAGGCAAATTCGTGGTGGCCTCCTGCAGACATTCCGCATTGTGAAGGGATTGGATTGTTGCCTGGACTTCTCGGACTTCTTTGAATTTGCCGCAACGACCCATCTCCGAGGTTACCAATTGAAACTGCGCGTCCAACAGGCGAGACTGGATGTGCGCAAGTTCTCCTTCTCTGTCAGAGTGGTTAAAACATAGAATGCCCTTCCTGAAGACGTTGGGATGTCACCATCGCAGGAAAGCTTTAAAAGGAAACTTTACAGTTTTCTGTTCCAAAACGAGAGTCACACCTCGAGAGTCACACACAACTTGTCATATTTTATGACCACCTTTTGTACCTTTGGAACTCACCGGTTTCTCTGTACGACGCACTTAATTTTACGTTACAAATAGTGTACTTAAATGCCCATGCCCATTTCCCTCAATAAATTGAATTGAAATGAATTGACCTTAATTTCCTAGGCAGTTTTTTCTCTCACCTTCTACTTGAAAATGAAGGCCTATTAAACTCTGCCTCCATTTTTAAGGTAGGAGTTTTTTTCACGGCCTATCTTGCTAGTTCACTATTAATTTCAAAACATCGCTAACTGTTGACCTAGCTGGACAATTTCTGTCATCATTATCCAGTATTTTCACATTTATCTGTACACATTGTCATAACTTTAATTCGTTACTAATGTTTGTTTAAACATTGCCTTGCCGGTGCTATCCACATATAAATTCTCAATACATGGGGCAGAATCTGACATTTCTTTCTATCCGCGAATTTTCCTACGCTACTAAAAGCTACAGATCAAAGAATTTTGTTTTTCTGCTCAGTACTACGAATGAACATCAATATAAGCCGTAAAAATTTGGAGTTTTTCCTTTTGGAGCACGTAAAATTTTGTTTTGCTTTCACAAAAGTCAGGTGAATGCAGGTTTTAGAAGTCATATTGTTTTCAGAAAAACAAGGGCAGATTCCGTTTACCAAATAAGTTTAGCAAAATCATGACGTATTGTACCAAAAAACACTGTAATAAACTTGTCTGAATGTACTTTGCTTTACCACACCGATAATCAAGGACCTTAAAGGCGCATATATACAAGAGGTGATAACATGCAACCACTTTTCGCCGTCATGGCGTACGCGGAGCCTGTCAAGAAAATTTTGGTCTGCAGTTCACTATAAATGAATGAAGAAACTTGAAACGTAACGAGCAGCAGATTGACACTTACTCACATAATCTTAGTATATATTCGGCTACTCTCTTTTGCGTTTGAACTCCTGTAACTAGACTGAGAAGTTAGCAAATATTTCGAACAACAGTCCAGTAGAAAGAGAGAAGTAAGTTCTTTAGTTTTCACCAGAAATTGTATCCATACTATTTAAGCGAAGTTGAAAAACCGGTCAAACGTTCCCAGATTTTTCTTGACTTCACCTTGGAAAAACGTTAAGTACGCAGACTTTCGACAGCGAAACATCTAATAAAAGATTTTTATAAAGGTAACTTATTATAGAAAGTTTTATAACTTATTATTGGTATATATTTTCCCGGCTTTTGTTGTGGATAGACTGAAAACTTGTACTAAGCACCTGTTAGGCTGGATTCAGATCAAGAGCTCATTTAATTTTTCCAACGGGGGACCAACTTTCGCGCACTAGTCTGGTCATCTTGTCAGTGGCTCCATCAATGGCTCTGGTTTCCAAGGGTAAAACTGTGCTTCGCCTGTATCATGTGAACCTGTGCCAGAGATAATATATACTCGTGGTTGACTGAAAGCTGGTGAGTATGCAATATTGTGCATAGACTTTCGCCCATTCCATCAACAAACCTCGCACAAAAATTTTCGCATGGTTTTCTGTAGAACACTGCTGATTGTTCCGTTGCTGGAAGGGTATCGTTTTATACGCTATTGTCTCATAGTGGATTCCGGTATGTATGCCACCCCAAGCCCACCAAAGTTTACTCTTTTTGTTTTGGCCCCAGAATTGTTCTTCACTTTGGGGTTCACGAGTAGAAAAATCCGTTTTTCACCATAAGGGAGAGCCACCCAACAACAATTCACCGGCTATTAGTAAGGGCAGAACAATATCAGCGGCAAAGAAAATGGAGCCGTTCCTGGCTTATTAGCAGTCATCAGCCACCCTTACCCAACCCCAGTTTTAGCATCAGTTGAAAAATCTAAGCCCTAAGGTCATGGTTGGCTATTTCAATAGAAAAGAAGTCGTCTACCAAATACCGTGTTCCATTTGTAATGCAGTTTATTGTGGCCGAACGGGGAAATCTCTATCCACCCATTTACATGAACATCAGTTAGCGGTGAGGAGACGAGACCCCTTATCCCTGGTAGCCATGCACACACTGGACACAGGATACCTATTTGGATGAGACGATAGCCACATCGTTGGTACCTGTCCAACAAGAAAGCGCCGCGAATTCCTGGAGGCAACGCATTCAGACGAGGTATATCGATTTAAATGCCAATTATAAATTTTTAAAGGTCACAGGGAAACGAAAACAGTCACTCTCTACCGGATAACTTAAAACTCTGGATGTCTATTGGCTCAAAATTTAGCCAGCCATAGAATCTTGTTTTGGGCATTATTTGAGAGCAACTGTTTTCTGAACATCTCCCATTTGTCTGACGACGAACTGGGGCACCAGATTCGAAAGTTTACACAAAAAATTTATTTCGTTCCCAAATAAAAAACTTATATATATATAAAATAAAAAAATACTTACAAATAAAAACTTTATATATATATATATATATATATATATATATATATATATATATATATATATATATACATATACATATATATATAGGAGAAAATACGGACCCCAGGTGTTGAAATGGAAGGAGAAGCTAAGGCAATCTCTGGGTTAGAAGAAATAATTGTCTGACGCTCCACACTTATACTCGAGCACATCATCGGAGATAGAGCATAGGAGAAAATACATGGTTTAAATAGGTCTTTCGTGCTCACTTGCGATAGGTCTTGTCGCCTCGTTTCTCATTGGTCCTCCTCTCGTGTGCCAATGGTGCTTGACGGCCTCATAGGGCACTTTTAGGTCAATGCTGCGGTTGATAGATTTGGCGTCTGTCTGCCAAGCTTCGATGACTTCCCTCGCCAGTCTGTTTTCAGCTCGGCCGAGCACTTGAGCCCCGTCAAAATCGAACCGGTGGTTGTTTTCTAGACTCTGCATGGCGACGTGTAATCAAATATCCCTTCGCCTTATGACCAAAATAATTGGCCATGATAGTCGTTGATACCTTCTGGACAGAAGGTACAACGATGAAGGAAAACTTTTTAAAAGGGAACACGCAATGTAGTAACTGGACTACTACCTTCGCCTGTACTTCACGTTTAACGACTATGTTTATGAGCAAATCCAGGGAGCCCCGATGGGATCACCGATCTCCGGCTACCTTGCGGAGGCCACCCTGCAAGAACTGGAAACTCAGGTCTTCCAGATCTACAAGCCGAAATTCTGGATGTTCTACGTGGACGAAACCTTTGTTATCATACACCGAGAAGCCAAAGAGAACTAAAAAAGGGATCGGAACTTGATTTTCCCACAGATTCAATTCACAATGGAGGAAGAAGAGGACGGAATGCTCCCTTTTCTCGATGTTCAGATATCATGGCAGGAGGACGGAACCCTCCAGACTGGCGTGTTTCGAAAAGTGACAAACACGGAGAAAATTCATCAAAACAACAGCAATCACCACATGTCTCATGAACGCAGTTGCGTCTGATCGCTTTTTTGCCGCATCCAGACACACTGCAGCACAGAGGCTAAGAAGCTGCGAGAACGTAAAACGCTATGGCGCCCTCTTTCTCGCCAGTGGATATCCACGCAGCTTCGTAAACAAATGCTTATACCAAAGGCATACAAAGACCGAAGGTGAGCCTAAACAAAAACCCGAAACCTTCCATGTCTTGCCCTATGTGAGGAACGTCTCAGAAGCCACTGAGCGCGTGTTAAGACCACTAAACGTGGGCGTTGGACACCGGCTGGAGGCCACCATCCGTCGATTAGTCATGCAACAAAAGGGCCGACTACCCCCCGCAGACACCTCAGGCGTTATGTACCGTGTCAAATGTCTAGACTGCCCGGCCAACTGCTGAGTCATGACCAAACAACGACAGAGTACGCGCATGCACGAGCACACTTTGGCCGCAAGGCGAGAGGATATTTGATTACACGACGCCATGCATAGTCTATAAAACAACCAACAGTTCGATTTTGACGGGGCACAAGTGATCGGCCGAGCCGAAAACAGACTGGCAAGGGAAATCATCGAAGCTTGGCAGTCAGACGCCAACTCTATCAACAGCAGCATTGACCTACAAGTAACCTATGAGGCCGTCAAGCACCATTGGCGCACGAGAGGAAGATAAATGAGAAACGATGCGACAAGACCTATCGCAAGTGAGCACGAAAGACCTATTTAAACCATATATTTTCCCCTGTTCTCTATCTCCGATGATGCGCTCGAGTATGAGTGTAAAACGTCGGACAAGTATGTCTTCTACACCAGAGATCGCCTTATATCGCAACATATATATATATATATATATATATATATATATATATATATATATATGTTGATAATGTGGAACCGACAGAGACAAAGGAGACCGGAATGGCCATTTCTGGCTTATTAGCCGTCATCAGCCAGTCATACCCAATCCCAAGTGTGAAAAACCTGGGATTCGAACCCACAACCATTGGTAATTGAGTAGGACGCTCTACCGTTGAGCCACGGGCTCGTTGCTTTTTCGGTTGCGATCGGGAATATGATGATAGTGTGCGGCTCATCGATCTGCTTAAGGAACAATTATGTTCCGATGTGCCCTGGAACTCAGACAAGAGCACTCACAGGCGGTCGCATAGCGACGGGTAGCATATGTTGATAATGTGGAACCGACAAAGACAAGGGAGACCGGAATGGCAATTTCTGGCTTATTAGCCGTCATCAGCCATTCATACCCAATTCTTAAGTGTGGAACACCTGGGATTCGAACCCGCAAACGCTGGTAATTGAGTCGAACGCTCTACCATTGAGCCACGGGCTCGTTGCTTTTTCGGTTGCGATCGGGAATATGATGATAGCGTGCGGCTCATCGATCTGCTTAAGGAAACATTATGTTCCGATGTGCCCTGGAACTCAGGCAAGAGCCCTCAAAGGCGGTCGCATAGCGACGTGTAGCATATGTTGATATGGTGGAACCGACAATAACAAAGGAGACCGGAATGGCCATTTCTGGCTTATTAGCCGTCATCAGCCAGTCATACCCAATCCCAAGTGTGGAACACCTGAGATTCGAACCCGCAACCGTTGGTAATTGAGTTGAACGTTCTACCATTGAGCCACGGGCTCGTTGCTTTTTCGGTTGCGATCGGGAATATGATGATAATGTGCAGATCACCGATCTGCTTAAGGAACAATTATGTTCCGTTGTGCCCTGGTTCTCAGACAAGAGCCCTCACAGGCGGTCGCACAGTGACGTGTAGCATATGTTGATAATGTGGAATCGATAAAGACAAGGGAGACCGGAATGGCCATTTCTGGCTTATTAGCCGTCATCAGCCAGTCATACCCAATCCCAAGTGTGGAAAACCTGGGATTCGAACCCACAACCGTCGGTAATTGTGTAGAACGCTCTACCATTGAGCCACGGGCTCGTTTCCTTGTCAGTTGCGATCGGGAATATGATAAAAGTGTGCGGCTCACCGATCTGGTTAAGGAACAATTATGTTCCGTTGTGCCCTGGAACTCATAAAGAGCCCTCACAGGCGGTCGCATAACGACGTGTATCATATGTTGATAATGTGGAACAAAAAATGAGAAGGGAGACCGGAATGGCCATTTCTGGCTTATTAGCCGTCATCAGCCAGACATACCCAATCCCAAGTGTGGCACACCTGGGATTCGAACCCACGTCCCTTGGTATTTGAGTCCAACGCTCTGCCATTGAGCCACGGGCTCGTTGTTTTGTCGGTTGTGATCGATAATATGATGATAGAGAGGGGCTCACTGATCTGCTCAAGGAACAATTATGTTCCGTTGCGCCCTGGAACTCATAAAAGAGCCCTCAAAGGCGGTCGCATAGTGACGTGTAGCATGTGTTGATAATGTAGAACCGACAAAGACAAGGGAGACCGGAATGGCAATTTCTGGCTTATTAGCCGTCATCAGCCAGTCATACCCAATCCCAAGTGTGGCACACCTGGAATTCGAACCCACGACCCTTGGTATTTGAGTCCAACGCTCTGCCATTGAGCCACGGGCTCGTTGTTTTGTCAGTTGTGATCGATAATATGATAATAGAGAGGGGCTCACCGATCTGCTTAAGGAACAATTATGTTCCGTTGCGCCCTGGAACTCAGACAAGAGCCCTTAAAGGCGGTCGCATAGTGACGTGTAGCATGTGTTGATAATGTAGAACCGACAAAGACAAGGGAGACCGGAATGGCAATTTCTGGCTTATACGTCGTCATCAGCCAGTCATACCCAATCCCAAGTGTGGCCCACCTGGGATTCGAACCCACGACCCTTGGTATTTGAGTCCAGCGCTCTGCCATTGAGCCACGGGCTCGTTGTTTTGTCGGTTGTGATCGATAATATGATGATAGAGAGGGGCTCACCGATCTGCTTAAGGAACAATTATGTTCCGTTGCGCCCTGGAACTCAGACAAGAGCCCTCACCGGCGGTCGCATAACGACGTGTATCATATGTTGATAATGTGAACCGAAAATGAGAAGGGAGACCGGAATGGCCATTTCTGGCTTATTAGCCGTCATCAGCCAGTCATACCCAATCCCAAGTGTGGAACACCTGGGATTCGAACCCGCAACCGCTGGTAATTGAGTCGAACGCTCTACCATTGAGCCACGGGCTCGTTGCGTTTTTGGTTGCGATCGGAAATCTGATGATTGTGTGCGGCTCACCAATCTGCCTAAGGAACAATTATGTTCCGTTGCGCCCTGGAACTCATAAAAGAGCCCTCAAAGGCGGTCGCATAGTGACGTGTAGCATGTGCTGATAATGTACAACCGACAAAGACAAAGGAGACCGGAATGGCAATTTCTGGCTTATTAGCCGTCATCAGCCAGTCATACCCAATCCCAAGTGTGGCACACCTGGGATTCGAACCCGAGACATTTTGTTTTTGGAACGAACGCTCTACCATTGAGCCACGGGCTCGTTGTTTTGTCGGTTGTGATCGGGAATATAATGATAGTGTGGGGCTCACAGATCTGCTTAAGGAACATGTATGTTCCGTTGTGCCCTGGTGCTCAGAACTGAGCCCTAGCAGGCTGTCGCATTGCGACGTGTAGCGTGTGTTAATAATGTGTAACCGACAAAGACAAGGGAGACCGGAATGGCCATTTCTGGCTTATTAGCCGTCATCAGCCAGTCATACCCAATCCCAAGTGTGGAACACCTGGGATTCGAACCCGCAACCGCTGGTAATTGAGTCGAACGCTCTACCATTGAGCCACGGGCTCGTCGTTTTGTCGGTTGTAATCGGGAATATGATGATAGTGTGTGGCTCACCGGTCTGCTTAAGGAAAATGTATGTTCCGTTGAGCCCTGGAGTTTAGACAAGAGCCCTCGCAGGTGGTCGCATAGAGACTTGTAGCATATGATGAAATGGAACAGACAAAAATAAGGAAGACCGGAATGGACATTACTTGCTTATTAGCCGTCTTCAGCCAGTCATACTTAGTCCCAAGTGTGGCACACCTGGGATTCGAACCCGCGACATTTGGTATTTGAGTCGAACGCTCTACCAGTGAGCCACGGGCTCGTTGTTTTGTCGGTTGTGATCAGAAATATGATGATAGTGTGGGTCACCGATCTGCTTACGAAACATGTATGTTCAGTTGTGCCCTGGAGCTTTGTCGGTTCCACCTTATAAACATATGCTACAAGTTGCTATGCGACGGGCTGCAAAGGCTCTATTCTGAGGTCAAGGGCACAACGGAATATACATGTTCCTTAAGCAGATCGGTGAGCCCCGCACTGTCACCATCATCCCGATCACAACCGAAAAAACCACGAGCCCCTGGATCAATGGTAGAGCGTTTGACTCAAAAACCAAAGGTCGCGCGTTCGATTCCCAGGTGTACTACACTTGGGATGGCGTATGACTGGCTGATGACGGCTAATAAGCCAGAAATGGTCATTCCGGTCTCCCTTGTCTTTGTCAGGTCCACCATATCAACATATGCTACACGTCGCCATGCGACCGCCTGCGAGAGCTCTAGACTGAGCTCCAAGGCACAACGGAACATACATGTTCCTTAAGAAGATCTGTGAGCCCCACACTATCATCATATTCATGATCACAACCGAAAAAACAACGAGCCTGTGGCTCAATGGTAGAGCGTTTAACGCAAATAATAATGGTCTCGGTTTCGAATCCCAGGTGTGCCACACTTGGGATTGGGTATGACTGGCTGATGACGGCTAATAAGCCAGAAAAAGCCATTCCGGTCTCCCTTGTCTTTGTCGGTTCCACCATATCAACATATGCTACACGTCGCTATGCGACCGCCTGCGAGGGCTCTAGTCTGAGCTCCAGGGCACAACGTAACATACATGTTCCTTAAGCAGATCGGTGAATCCCACACTATCATCATATTCCCGATCACATCCAGACAAACAACGAGCCCGTGGCTCAATGGTAGAGCGTTCGACTCAAATACCAAATGTCGCGGGTTCGAATCCCAGGTGTGCCACACTTGGGATTGGGTATGATTGGCTGATGACGGCTAATAAGCCAGAAATGGCCATTCCGGTCTCCCTTGTCTTTGTCGGTTCCACCATATCAACATATGCTAATCGTCGCTATGCAACCGTCTGCGAGGGATCTAGTCTGAGCTCCAGGGCACAACGGAACATACATGTTCCTTAAGCAGATCGGTGAGCCCCACACTATCATCATATTCCCGATCACAACCGACAAAAACAACGAGCCCGTGGCTCAGTGGTAGTGCGTTCGACTCAAATATTAAATGTCGCGGGTTCGAATCCCAGGTGTGCCACACTTGGGATTGGGTATGACTGGCTGATGACAGCTTATAAGCCAGTAATGGCCATTTCAGTCTTCCTTATCTTTGTCGGTTCCTTTTCATCAAATGCTACAAGTCGCTTTGCGGCCACCTGCGAGGGTCCTAGTGTGAGCTCCACGGCGCAACGGAACATGCATGTTCCTTAAGCAGATCGGTGAGCCACACACTCTCATCATATTCTCGACCAACACCGATAAAAAACAACGAGCCCGTGGCTAAATGGTAGAGCGTTCGACTCAAAAACCAAAGGTCAGAGTTGCGAATCCCTGGTGTGCCACATTTGAGATTAGGTATGACAGGCTGAAGACGGCTAATAAGCCAGAAAGGCCATTCCAGTCTCCCTTGTCTCTGTCGGTTCCACCATATCAACATATGCTAATCGTCGCTATGCAACCGTCTGCGAGGGATCTAGTCTGAGCTCCAGGGCACAACGTAACATACATATTCTTACACAGATCGGTCAGCCCCACACTATCATCATATTACCGATCACAACCGACAAAACAACGAGCCCGTGGCTCAGTGGTAGAGCGTTCGACTCAAATACCAAATGTCGCGGGTTTGAATCCCAGGTGTGCCACACTTGGGATTGGGTAGGATTGGCTGATGACGGCTTATAAGCCAGAAATGGCCATTCCGGTCTCCCTTGTCTTTTGTCGGTTCCACCATATCAACATATGCAACACGTCGCTATGCGACCGCCTGCGAGGGCTCTAGTCTGAGCTCCAGGGCACAACGGAACATACATGTTCCTGAAGCAGATCGGTGAGCCCCACACTATCATCATATTCCCAAACAACCGACAAAACAACGAGACTCTGGCTCAATGGTAGAGCGTTTCGACTCAAAAATACCAAAGGTCTCGTGGGTTCGAATCCCAGGTGTGCCACTTGGGATTGGGTATGACTGGCTGATGACGGCTAATAAGCCAGAAATGTCCATTCAAGTCTCCCTTGTCTTTGTTGTTTCCACCTTATCAACATATGCTACACGTTGCTATGCGACCGCCCGTAATGGCTGTAGTCTGAGCTTCAGGGGACAACGGAACATACATGTTCCTTAAGCAGATTGGTGAGCCCCACACTATCATCATATTCCCCATCACAACCGACAAAACAACGAGCCCGTGGCTCAATGGTAGAGCGTTCAACTCAAATACCAAAGGTCGCGGGTTCGAATCCCAGGTGTGCCACACTTGGGATTGGGTATGACTGGCTGATGACGGCTTATAAGCCAGAAATGGCCATTCCGGTCTCCCTTGTCTTTGTCGGTTCCACCATATCAACATATGCTACACGTCGCCATGCGACCGCCTGCGAGAGCTCTAGACTGAGCTCCAGGGCACAACGGAACATACATGTTCCTTAAGCAGATCTGTGAGCCCCACACTATCATCATATTCCCGATCACAACCGACAAAACAACGAGCCTGTGGCTCAATGGTAGAGCGTTTTAACGCAAATAATAATGGTCTCGGGTTCGAATCCCAGGTGTGCCACACTTGGGATTGGGTATGACTGGCTGATGACGGCTAATAAGCCAGAAATGGCCATTCCGGTCTCCCTTGTCTTTGTCAGTTCCACCATATCAACATATGCTACACGTCGCTATGCGACCGCCTGAGGGCTCTAGTCTGAGCTCCAGGGCACAACGGAACATACATGTTCCTTAAGCAGATCGGTGAGCCCCACACTATCATCATATTCCCGATCACAACCGACAAAAACAACGAGCCCGTGGCTCAATGGTAGAGCGTTCGACTCAAATACCAAAGGTCTGGGTTCGAATCCCAGGTGTGCCACACTTGGGATTGGGTATGACTGGCTGATGACGGCTAATAAGCCAGAAATGGCCATTCCGGTCTCCCTTGTCTTTGTCGGTTCCATCTTATCAACATATGCTACACGTCGCCATGCGACCGCCTGCGAGAGCTCTAGTCTGAGCTCCAGGGCACAACGGAACATACATGTTCCTTAAGCAGATCTGTGAGCCCCACACTATCATCATATTCCGATCACAACCGACAAAACAACGAGCCTGTGGCTCAATGGTAGAGAGCGTTCGACTCAAATACCAAAGGTCGCGGGTTCGAATCCCAGGTGTGCCACACTTGGGATTGGGTATGACTGGCTAGAGATGGCTTATTAGCCAGAAAAGGCCATTCCGATTTCCCTTGTCTCTGTCGGTTCCATTTCATCATATGCTAGACCTCGCTATGCGACCGCCTGCGAGGGCTCTAGTCTGAGCACCAGGGCACAACGGAACATACATGTTCCTTAAGCAGATCGGTGAGCCCCACACTATCATCATATTTCTGATCACAACCCCCAAAACAACGGGCCTTTGGCTCAATGGTAGAGCGTTCGACTCAAATACCAAAGGTCGCGGGTTCGAATCCCAGGTGTGCCACACTTGGGATTAGGTATGACAGGCTGAAGACGGCTAATAAGCCAGAAATGGCCATTCCAGTTTCCCTTGTCTCTGTCGGTTCCACCATATCAACATATGCTAATCGTCGCTATGCAACCGTCTGCGAGGGATCTAGTCTGAGCTACAGGGCACAACGGAACATACATGTTCCTTAAGCAGATCGGTGAGCCCCTCTCTATCATCATATTATCGATCACAACTGAAAAACAACGAGCCCGTGGCTCAATGGTAGAGCGTTCGACTCAAATACCAAGGGTCGCGGGTTCGAATCCCAGGTGTGCCACACTTGGGATTGGGTATGACTGGCTGATGACGGCTAATAAGCCAGAAATGGCCATTCCGGTCTCCCTTGTCTTTGTCGGTTCCATCATATCAACATATGCTACACGTCGCTATTCGACCGCCTGCGAGGAGCTCTAGTCTGAGCTCCAGGGCACAACGGAACATACATGTTCCTTAAGCAGATCGGTGAGCCCCACACTATCATCATATTCCCGATCACAACCGACAAAACAACGAGCCCGTGGCTCAATGGTAGAGCGTTCGACTCAAATACCAAAGGTCGTGGGTTCGAATCCCAGGTGTGCCACACTTGGGATTGGGTATGACTGGCTGATGACGGCTAATAAGCCAGAAATGGCCATTCCGGTCTCCCTTGTCTTTGTCGGTTCCATTTCATCATATGCTACACGTCGCTATGCGACCGCCTGCGAGGGCTCTAGTCTGAGCTCCAGGGCACAACGGAACATACATGTTCCTTAAGCAGATCGGTGAGCCCCACACTATCATCATATTCCCGATCACAACCGACAAAAACAACGAGCCCGTGGCTCAATGGTAGAGCGTTTCGACTCAAATACCAAAGGTCGCGGGTTCGAATCCTAGGTGTGCCACACTTGGGATTGGGTATGACTGGCTGATGACGGCTAATAAGCCAGAAATGGCCATTCCGGTCTCCCTTGTCTTTGTCGGTTCCACTTATCAACATATGCTACACGTCGCCATGCGACCGCCTGCGAGGGCTCTAGTCTGAGCTCCAGGGCACAACGGAACATACATGTTCCTTAAGCAGATCGGTGAGCCCCTCACTATCATCATATTCCCGATCACAACCGACAAAACAACGAGCCCGTGGCTCAATGGTAGAGCGTTCGACTCAAATACCAAGGGTCGTGGGTTCGAATCCCAGGTGTGCCACACTTGGGATTGGGTATGACTGGCTGATGACGGCTAATAAGCCAGAAATGGCCATTCCGGTCTCCCCTTGTCTTTGTCGGTTCCATTTCATCATATGCTACACGTCGCTATGCGACCGCCTGCGAGAGCTCTAGTCTGAGCTCCAGGGCACAACGGAACATACATGTTCCTTAAGCAGATCGGTGAGCCCCACACTATCATCATATTTCCCGATCACAACCGACAAAAACAACGAGCCCGTGGCTCAATGGTAGAAAGCGTTCGACTCAAATACCAAAAGGTCGCGGGTTCGAATCCCAGGTGTGCCACACTTGGGATTGGGTATGACTGGCTGATGACGGCTAATAAGCCAGAAATGGCCATTCCGGTCTCCCTTGTCTTTGTCGGTTCCATTTCATCATATGCTACACGTCGCTATGCGACCGACCTGCGAGAGCTCTAGTCTGAGCTCCAGGGCACAAAGGAACATACATGTTCCTTAAGCAGATCGGTGAGCCCCCACTATCATAATATTCCCGATCACAACCAAAAAACAACCAGCCCGTGGCTCAATGGTAGAGCGTTCGACACAAATACCAAAGGTCGCGGGTTCGAATCCCAGGTGTGCCACACTTGGGATTGGGTATGACTGGTTGATGACGGCTAATAAGCCAGAAATGGCCATTCCGGTCTCCCTTGTCTTTGTCGGTTCCATTTCATCATATGCTACACGTCGCTATGCGACCGCCTGCGAGAGCTCTAGTCTGAGCTCCAGGGCACAACGGAACATACATGTTTCCTTAAGCAGATCGGTGAGCCCCACACTATCATCATATTCCCGATCACAACCGACAAAACAACGAGCCCGTGGCTCAATGGTAGAGCGTTCGACTCAAATACCAAAGGTCGCGGGTTCGAATCCCAGGTGTGCCACACTTGGGATTGGGTATGACTGGCTGATGACGGCTAATAAGCCAGAAATGGCCATTCCGGTCTCCCTTGTCTTTGTCGGTTCCATTTCATCATATGCTACACGTCGCCATGCGACTGCCTGCGAGAGCTCTAGTCTGAGCTCCAGGGCACAACGGAACATACATGTTCCTTAAGCAGATCTGGTGAGCCCCACACTATCATCATATTCCCGATCACAACCGACAAAACAACGAGCCCGTGGCTCAATGGTAGAGCGTTCGACTCAAATACCAAAGGTCGCGGGTTCGAATCCCAGGTGTGCCACTTTGGATTGGGTATGACTGGCTGATGACGGCTAATAAGCCAGAAATGGCCATTCCGGTTTCCCTTGTCTTTGTCGGTTCCATTTCTCATCATATGCTACACGTCGCTATGCGACCGCCTGCGAGAGCTCTAGTCTGAGCTCCAGGGCACAACGGAACATACATGTTCCTTAAGCAGATCGGTGAGGCCCCACACTATCATCATATTCCCGATCACAACCGACAAAACAACGAGCCCGTGGCTCAATGGTAGAGACGTTCGACTCAAATACCAAAGGTCGCGGGTTTCGAATCCCAGAGTGTGCCACACTTTGGGATTGGGTATGACTGGCTGATGACGGCTAATAAGCCAGAAATGGCCATTCCGGTCTCCCTTGTCTTTGCCGGTTCCATTTTCATCATATGCTACACGTCGCTATGCGACCGCCTGCAGAGCTCTGTCTGAGCTCAGGGCACAA